>JAVTVY010002750.1:0-34782 GCA_036873755.1 Hanleya hanleyi | reverse complement strand
ATCCTGTCCGGCGTCCTCGATCGCTGCAGCATGAGTATTGATAGCTGCTGTCACAATACGATCCCAGAAGGAAGGTTCTGCCTCACTTTCCTGGTATGTAGGCTGACTATCTGAGTTCAAGCTCTCCGTATCAGTATATAGACTCTCAGCAATCTCACTTTCCTGGGATGTAGGCTGACTATCTGAGGTCAAGCTCTCCTTATCAGTAGATAGACTCTCATCAATTTCTGTATCAGCTTCTAGTGCCTCGGAGTCTTCAGTCCCATGTATATTTTTCTCGTGTCGCATCATATCGTAACGTCTGGTGAACGTGCGTTGGCACTCAGAGCAAGTATAAACCATTTTGACGGTTGAACGTCGACTGTGCGTGTTTTGGCAATACACTTGCTTTTATAGACAGTAACGGCCGTCAACGCTTAGCTTAACGCTTCAACGCCCTGGTGAACTAGCTCAGAAGCCCTGATTGTCATGGAATTGCCTCCAATACATCGAAATGCAGTGACGCCGGTCAACGCCCGTCGTTACGCCTTAACGCCCGTCTCAACGCCCGTCAACACCCGTCGTTACGCCTTAACGCCCGTCCCCATGCCTTAACGCCCTATCTTTACGCCTTAACGCCCGTCTCAGCGCCTTGACGAGCGATAAAGGGGTTTTGGAGGCCGATTAACCTTTGAATTCTTAGTACACTTTCGGTCACGTGACCGGAAGTGACCTTTGACCACGTGACCGAAAGTGACCTTTGACCCTGCGCTGCTCGGAAGTGACGTCATCGTACGCAGGCGCACACACACATACCTGGTGCACCCACACCCTGGTCTACCCTATAGCCCGTACGGGCATGTGTGTGTGCGCCTGCGTACGATGACGTCACTTCCGAGCAGCGATGTATTGGAGGTAATTCCATGACAATCAGGGCTTCTGAGCTAGTTCACCAGGGCGTTGAAGCGTTAAGCTAAGCGTTGACGGCCGTTACTGTCTATAAAAGCAAGTGTATTGCCACTTATATGTAGAGACACCACCACCAACACCACCACCACACACTACCACCACACACACACACCACCACCACCACCACATTCCACCACCACCGCCACCACCGGGCGTTGACGGGCGTCAACGTCCGGTGGTGGTGGTGGTGGGAGCTCCCGTGTGGCAGAGTTTTTGGATCGGAGCTCTTGGAGCTCAACGCCTGTGGAACTCAGAGCTCGGAAGTGACATTTGCATATGACCTCTGTGAGGTCACTTCTGCTTCCGTTCACGTGACCGGAGCTGACCTTTGACCCCTGCGCGCAATTTTATCCGATTGTTAGCGCGCGCAGGGTTCAAAGGTCAGTTCCGGTCACGTGAACGGAAGCGGAAGTGACCTCACAGAGGTCATATGCAAATGTCACTTCCGAGCTCTGAGCTCCACAGGCTTTGAGCTCCATGAGCTCCGATCCAAGAGCTCTGCCACACGGGAGCTCCCACCGCCACCACCACCACCGAGCGTTGACGCCCGTCAACGCCCGGTGGTGGTGGTGGTGGTGGTGGAATGTGGTGGCGGTGGTGGTGTGTGTGTGTGTGTGGTGGTAGTGTGTGGTGTTGGTGTTGGTGGTGGTGTCTGCATATAAGTGGCAATACACTTGCTTTTATAGACAGTAACGGCCGTCAACGCTTAGCTTAACGCTTCAACGCCCTGGTGAACTAGCTCAGAAGCCCTGATTGTCATGGAATTGCCTCCAATACATCGCTGCTCGGAAGTGACGTCATCGTACGCAGGCGCACACACACATGCCCGTACGGGCTATAGGGTACACCAGGGTGTGGGTGCACCAGGTATGTGTGTGTGCGCCTGCGTACGATGACGTCACTTCCGAGCAGCGCAGGGTCAAAGGTCACTTTCGGTCACGTGGTCAAAGGTCACTTCCGGTCACGTGACCGAAAGTGCACTCAGAGTTCAAAAGTTAATCGGCCTCCAAAACCCCTTTATCACTCGTTAAGGCGCTGAGACGGGCGTTAAGGCGTAAAGATAGGGCGTTAAGGCATTGAGACGGGCGTTAAGGCGTAACGACGGGTGTTGACGGGCGTTGAGACGAGCGTTAAGGCGTAACGACGGGCGTTGACCGGCGTCACTGCATTTCGATGTATTGGAGGCAATTCCATGACAATCAGGGCTTCTGAGCTAGTTCACCAGGGCGTTGAAGCGTTAAGCTAAGCGTTGACGGCCGTTACTGTCTATAAAAGCAAGTGTATTGCCAAAACACGCACAATCGACGTTCAACCGTCAATATGGTTTATACTTGCTCTGAGTGCCAACGCACGTTCACCAGACGTTACGATATGATGCGACACGAGAAAAATATACATGAGATTGAAGACTCCGAGGCACAAGAAGCTGACACAGAAATTGATGAGAGTCTATCTACTGATAAGGAGAGCTTGACCTCAGATATTCTGCCTACATCCCAGGAAAGTGAGGCAGAACCTTCCTTCTGGGATCGTATTGTGACAGCAGCTATCAATACTCATGCTGCAGCGATCGAGGACGCCGGACAGGATAACTTACAACAGGCGTACAGCCAAATGCGCCCCTGCATCAGGAAAACAGCCATGGCGATCTATGAACAGTATACCTTACTACCGCTTGAAATGAAAGGCGACCCCACGCCCAGGTCCATCATGAAGACCAAGCGTCACTTGGAAGAGGATATGGGGCTACCACCCACTGAAGCCCTGGAAAATGCGATCAGGATGCGCAAACAACTCTTTCAGGACATGCTGCCCGAACAATATCCAGGCCTGCCCGACGACGATTAGGTCACACCGAGCAAAGATGAAAGTTTCTGAAACGGCAACTTCTGATTGGACAAGAGCAGTCGAGAAAACATCTAAAGCAGTAACGGGCAAGAACGAATATGACTGATACAGCGCCAAATGGCGGCCTCTGATTGGACAAGAGTCTTCTTGAATTGTAAACATACCCAACGCGGCTCCCCCAGCGTGGGTATGATGTACTGGAGGGGAGAATAAACCATATGGAAAAAAACATGTTTTTGTTGTTGTCCTCTCATCTCTCATCCTTGATGTTGTTGTTTTTCTTTCATCTGTGTATATCATGGCGTCAAGGCGTTATGCTAGGACGTTAAGGCGTAACGACGGGCGTTAAGGCGTAACGACGGAAGCTCGGAGCTCGGGGATGGAGTAGTCGGGAGCTCGGAGCTCGGGGATGAGGCAGGCGGGAGCTCGGAGCTCGGGGCCCCAAAACTGTTGCTTTCTATACTACTCCTAATCCCCACCCTACCTCTCTCAGCAGGCCCCGATAAGCCAGGGACCGATATTAGCCCTTTTGGACAAGGTTGATAGGAGTTTTCCCCTATTGTAGGGGTAAAGTCCGTGTTCCGCTTTTTATATTTTCGGGACAAATCCTAAATTTACATACACCCACTCCAGGCAGAACCCGATAAGCCCGGGGACCGATATTAGCCCTTTGGGATAGGGTTGATAGGGGTTTTCCTCTATTGTAGGGGTAAAGTCCGTGTTCCGCTTTTTATATTTTCGGGAAAAATCCTAATTTTACATGCACCCACCCATGCACCCAGGCCCCGATAAGCCAGGGACCGATATTAGCCCTTTTGGATAGGGCTGATAGGTGTTTTCCCCTAGTTTAGGGATAAAGTCCGTGTTCCGCTTTTTATATTTTCGGGACAAATCCTAATTTTACATACACCCACTCCCCCACTCTCTCAGCAGGCTCCGATAAGCCAGGGACCGATATTAACCCTTTGGGATAGGGTTGATAGGAGTTTTCCCCTATTTTAGCGGTAAAGTCCGTGTTCCGCTTTTTATATTTTCGGGACAAATCCTAATTTTACATACACCCACTCCAGGCAGAACCCGATAAGCCAGGGACCGATATTAGCCCTTTGGGATAGAGTTGATAGGGGTTTTCCCCTATTTTAGAGGTAAAGTCCATGTTCCGCTTTTTATATTTTCGAGGCAAATCCTCTTTTTACATGCACCCACCCATGACTTGCAAAATCCTTCCGTAGGGACTCCAAGTCCCCGACTCAAATGAATGGACGGCATACAAGTCCGTACATGCTCTCCTAATCACGTGACCGCCGCATGATGGAAAAACCCCACAGACAGGTCAGTACATGTCCTATCATGTTCACAGGTCACGCCCCATTCACCCAGACCGGAAGTGACGTCATACACATGCGCACTCCCCGTGATGGAAAAAAACCAGACACAAGTCAATACATGCATTCCATACAGTCAGACATACCCTCAGCCCTCTAGATCTCGGGGAGCCAGGTGTTTGGCACGTGAGCTCACTCACGTAGACGCCAGGCCAGGTGTTTACGGTCGCCGCAACATTGTAGCGAACGTGCAACATTGTTGCAATTCGGAGAGCCAGATGTTCGGCACGTGAACTCACTCACGCAGACACGTAGGCACCAGACCAGGTGTTCACGATGCCGCAACATTGTAGCGAACGTGCAACAATGTTGTAATTCGGGGAGCCAGGTGTTCGGCACGTGACAACCCCCAGGCCAAGCAGACGACAGCGAAATTCTGGCGGGAAAACTCCCACAGACAGGTCAGTACATGTCCTATCATGTTCACAGGTCACGCCCCATTCACGCAGACCGGAAGTGACGTCATACACATGCGCACTCCCCGTGATGATGCATTCCATACAGTCAGACATACCCTCAGCCCTCTATATACTTGGGACTACTTTCTGTCCGCGGAGGCAGACCGCATCACCGCCAAACCGCATCACCGCGGAGGAATCACCTAATTGACCTCTCGACCTCGGCCAAACCACTTTTAGTCGGTAGGGGTGCAAGGTTGGTCAAAGGTCAATAAGGCCTTATCTCTTCGCTGTATTCTCATGTGCACTCATTGGCCGAGGTCGAGAGGTCAAGTTGCGCTGTAATCAACCCTATATACTACTGACGTATTGTGCCTTAAAGATGAAAGACATTTGCAATGAGAATTGTATGAGATTCAATGAGAATTGTTTGATTTTTTGAATCACGGGATTCAGTTCTTCTGATAATCTAATCTCACTAAGGCGCGTTTCAGGA
This sequence comes from Hanleya hanleyi, assembly GCA_036873755.1. Classification (NCBI taxonomy): domain Eukaryota; kingdom Metazoa; phylum Mollusca; class Polyplacophora; order Lepidopleurida; family Hanleyidae; genus Hanleya; species Hanleya hanleyi. The sequence continues at coordinate 29,707 of JAVTVY010002750.1, read as the reverse complement.
ATGCATATGGGAGGAACAGTCTTCTATTTTTGCGTTCGGGCACTGTTTGGAGATTAGTATGAGAGGTAGACAATTCAAGCATCTGTACGTCAGAGTCTCATGTTCTGAATTTTTCTCAAATCCATTATGCCAAAACCATACCCCATTATTCAAGGTCATTCATTTCAAGTCCATGGGACAGATGTGGGGGCGATTGATCATGTGCTTGCAGCAAGGGGTGTTCATACGACAGCTTTGAAGCGATTGGAAGCTGGGTTTCTAGAAGAAATGACAATAGCCCGATTTCTTCCCAACAACCTTTTCCCAACCTTTCATACCATGGCGCGTTACGCCAATAAATGACGTTCACATGGACACGCAGCATTAAAAGGATTGTTCACAGACTACAATGTGGTTGTAAGCAGTTTTAATTCGAAAATATTTCCATCGATAGTCCTTTTTTCAAAGAAATCGCTTTCATTCCCTTTGACGTTCCCAAGAATTTTGCATACATCAGTGATATTTCATCTGGATTCCGTTTCAGGTAGATTGTCTACCAAACCTAAAACAAACCGGTGATCATTCGGAGGTTCACGAACCGTCGAAAGAATCAATCTGATTCAACAGAACTGCACTGTTCTGTCAACGTGTCGAATTGTTATCAATGCGCTAACCGTTCTGGCCGAGACTGTACGTGCAATTTAAAAAAATGGCCTTTGTAATACTTCTGTGGAATTATATGTGTAATGAGACTAATAATTACATAAATAAAACTTTGAAATATAAAATAACGTACTTTAAGCGATTAAATTGAAGTTTAACTGTGAACTTTTGTATCTACTCGCTTTTCATGTTCTCCACGTTTCTCCTGAACGCGTCGTTCCATATGTGCCAGATCTGCCCGGCTATTAGTATAGCCCAATCCTCCGAAGTCCATTTGCTGAGCGGAGAAGGAAACCGTTCTTGGAGCTGCTTCATACTGCAAACAATCTTGACATATAGCTATGATACATGGAGAAATGAGATTCTGGACTCTTCCACAATACACCATTGATTTGTGCCTTATTGTACTTCGGTTCATCAGCTTACACAGGGCAATTTAGCTTGGATTCTCATGGGTAGCATGGAACTGAATGCTGATTATCCTAAAACGATCAGAGAAAAGAATAACAAAAATTGTGTGATATGTATTAACCTTTTCTCATCATTCAACATTTTGGATGAGCATTTATGCCCATTCCCCCCATAAATAGACTATGTTAAAATGCCCGGAGTTAACTGGGGAACAAATCACCTTGCAGGTCGATTAAGTGTAAGGACGCGTATCTGACCAATTAAATATTCGATTCTGAACTCGCATTTTGTATTTCATCTCTGAAGTCAACTATGTTAACGAATATTCAATTCTGAATTCGCATTTTGTATTTCACCTCTGAACTCAACTTTGTAGATTATATTGTTCAACTTCTCCTTCAGTTAGCAGGGAACACAGCCTGTATAATGGTTACTGGAGTGGTGTAGTTCCACTCAGAGGTGAGAATATGACCTGGCTTCAAGCATACTGGATGTGCAAGAATGAAACAATGGACCTTATTCCACCTTCACATCTTACTGACGCGTTAGCTGGCAGATTTTCAGCTGAATTCAACGATGAAACATTTTGGATCGGAATGGTGCGGACAAGAATAAAAACATCAACAAATGGTAATAAAGCATTATTACTCTTCGATACGTTTTAATATTCATGAGTATCACATACCACTTTCACGCACAAATAAAAATCTTGTTTTTACAAGTATATTGTTTTACATTCAATTTCGAAAGATTCCTTGTATGACGTGTATGCTTGTAAACTTGTATGTTTGGTATTATAGCTCGATCGAATATTAGACAATTAAATGCAGTGCAGAACCGTTTCAGTTGGCTGACGTTTTGTCATGTCGGCAAAGTACTATTCTGAACTAGATATATATCGTGCATTAAACATTAAACACAAATAACCATGCTGATTAGGGTTGTGCATTATGTAATACCTACTCTGACAGGCCAGATTCGCGGACAAAATGTCTATCACTAATTTGTGTTATAAGTAAGAATGTAGATTCTCATTCATCCAGGATATGTACTTGAAATTAGGAACGTAAAACTGGTCTCTGGAAATAGTATATTTAATGCTTAAGTTGCGGCATTAACCTAATGCCTTCTACAGAGCTAATGTTGTACTGGAAACGAATCTATATATACAGCTGATTACATGCAAAGATTACTGTTCACTTGCAGTGGACCCGAGATCATTGAAAAAGATCTTAAACATATATAGGATAATAATAAAAAGTGTGAAGTCTACATAATTTGTGTTATGTAACAGGATTAGTTTAATTAAACAGGATAAATTTTTAAGCTGATTTTCAATCTTTGAATAACGTCATTTCTGTATTATGTTACAAAGGAGTGCGTGTAATAACTACTTACTGATTTATTTTTTATCATTTAGAAAGTGATCGTATAACAGTATTTTCGTTATTTTGGGATAACACTATCTTAGATTAGCACAAATTCTAGTGCTGAAAATTTGGTCGAGTCCCGTGCGGGATTCAAACCAGCGACCCCAGAGCCAGGCACCTAATCGCCAGCACTGTATGTCGGCACTATTTTCTTTCTTAGGAATCGTTCCCCATGTACTGAAAGATGTCGACTCCCGTGGATTACCAGAGAAATGTCTGATCTTCACACCAGGGCCAGGAACCCTTTCTTCAGCTCCTTGTTCCCAGACGAATTTAACAGCAATATGCGAATTAGGTATACATATTAACCATCTCTTTGGCATTTTCAGGCAGCCATTGTCAGATAATTTGTTCTCATATTTAATTACAGAACCCCAGGTCTCAACAGTAAGGTAATGATCTGATGATGATATTTTCTAACACAAACTGTACATGTACTAAAGATGACGATATATTCGCCAGATCTGACAGTCAGAAAGCGGACATCTACACAAAGAATTTTCTCTTCAACAAGGGAACGAGTGATGAATATCAGACAAACAAATGCATCTTATATTCTACATTATTCTACATTATATTCTACATATCCCCAAAACGCTCATCTAACTTGCATTAATATTCAGCGGAATATGTAACCACAGTATCAGCCCCAACAGTCCGATCTGTCTCTCTCAGCACAGTGAGTGAGGCTATGGCGCATTCGGAAAGTACCTTGGACAAGTAATATTTATTCATACAATACAATATTTTTATATTGTATTAGTTTGTTAATGTGTTGACACGTGTGTGTAATATTATACATCGGTATTTACTTCCTGATAGATTTAAGACAAATATCTAGCCATTTTTGACTCGGAACCGAATATATTTTCTGGTGGACCGGATGGTAGCATTTGGACTTGGAAGGAGGAAAACAACACTGTAAAACAATTATTGTAAATTTTACAGTAAGAGTAGATTATAATATGGGGGTTGAAGGCCATGGAAGCCATGGAAGCCGATGACGTCACTTAAATAGGTCGGAGGGTCATATGTGCGAGCAGGTGCGTGGGGTCGTGGAGAGTTCGAAGCTATTTTGGTTGAAAGGTCACGGAGGGTTATCGGTGCGAACAGGTGGCTCGGGGTCGTGGAGAGTTCGAAGCTATTTTTGGCGCGGTGTCATCGGAGGGTTATCGGTGCGAACAGGTAGCTCGGGGTCGTTGAGAGTTCGAAGTTATTTTTGGCGCGGGTCGAACGAAGGGTACGGTGTCATCGGAGGGTCATCGGAGCGAGCGGGTGCATGGATGTTGTCTTTATATACATATGTAATTTCAGGTTTATCCACAAGAAAGAGTATACATCATGGATGTCATGTATAAGGTAGCTTTGAGTGTATATAGAAAGCGTATGTCCGGACGTATAGAGAATATAGGAAGAGTGTTGGAATTATTGAAGCGAAAGAGAACATTAACTAAGTCCCGGTTAAACTACGTTAATGATATCTTTACCGCAGAAGACAGGGGTGATGCTTTATTGGAGGAAATATCGAAAAGAGGTCCACTGGCCATCAGGGCATTCATCGCTGTATTGGAAGAGACGGGGAATAATCACATCGTCCAGTTGATCACCCAACCCTCCCCCTTTGATGAAGGACAGCGTATACACTTGTTGAATAGATTATCTATGATATATGCTGTGTATCTCATCCCTATTATGGAGCAAATGGGGGAGAAGTACAACACAGGACTAGATATCGGCGACCGAGTTTCTGTCTTCTTTGGCAAGGCTCTAGAATGTCTCGATGAAGAGAAAGCTGTAGATGAGTGGATGAGAGACATAGGGAAAGACGGAGAAGTGATGGACTTACTGTGGTTATCGGAATTCCAGAATCTAGAATGGCGAGAAAATCACCTGAAAACGGACGAGTGGAAGTCTAACCTTCGTGTACTCCTAATACGAATGTGAACCTCAAGAGATGTTCACAGTGCCGTATATTAACTTAGAGAAGGACTGTACTTGTTTGTAATGTGTACGCCTTATGAAGACGAACATATGACTTATCGCGACTGACATGTTCGAACTTGAAATTGGTTTTTCCCGGCATTGCCCCATATGTTTATTTTTAGCTCTGACGCCATGGTCTCTGATGAGTGGTGGATCGGTTTGTTGTACATGGATGTTATATATACCCCTATTAACTGCTTTGTAGAGTGCTCGAGAACATTTACGGGTATTCTCATGTACGATGTTAAACGCTCAGTTGTATAGACCCATCTCGTTTAAAATCAAATCGGTTACCAGCATTTCGCCTTATTGTGCAATATCGGGTATTCCCCCGTGCTACGTCACATCTCGTCACAGTCAATGGTGAACGGCATGCTGATAGCAAAATACGAGCGTAGCGTGCAAGATCTATGGCGTTACGTTTCGTAACTTGTATCTAATTCCCCTTAACCCGGGGCTAGGGGCCGTATGAACCCATGTACTTCAAGATCCTCATGCTACTCATATGAACAGTCACAATCAAAGCGTGACTGAGATACATCATTCTTTAGATGACGACTTTACAACGAATATTATGGATAAAGAATACTGATCAGCGATACGGATTTGATATTTTTGGAACATCATGATGTCTTGCCGGCATCATTGAAAACTGTTGACCGCTTCTCTCTTGCAGGAAACAAGCCTATGTTTATATATACTATGACTGTCTTTTTGAATTTGGTGCTAATACTGTTATATGGAATAGGTCTTTGGATTATGGACGCGGATATTCTCTAATGGACGACGGCTGAATTATGAATGACGGACCAGACGCTTATAACCACAATCCCGACATAGTCTTACACAATACAGCTGATACACTTATAGTCTCTCTACATACATTTAAAAGAGGAACTATCCCTTCCAAGTAATTTTTTATATGTAATAGGCAGCTGAGTGCCCCCGGTGTTCGACCCGCGCCAAAAATAGCTTCGAACTCTCAACGACCCCGAGCCACCTGTTCGCACCGATAACCCTCCGATGACACCGCGCCAAAAATAGCTTCGAACTCTCCACGACCCCGAGCCACCGGTTCGCACCGATAACCCTCCGTGACCTTTCAACCAAAATAGCTTCGAACTCTCCACGACCCCACGCACCTGCTCGCACTTATGACCCTCCGACCTATTTAAGTGACGTCATCGGCTTCCATGGCTTCCATGGCCTTCAACCCCCATATTATAATCTACTAGTAAGTTACTGGCAGCAAAGGTGCCAGTAACTTACTTTGAAATTTACAGTAGGATGTTACTTTCAGTTTGAGAGCATTTCGTGCTGAAATGTCCTTTCTTGAGCGATTCATGAAGTCTGAAATAAACGTACCAGATGACGCCAGGCAGTCATACACAATGTAGCAAAATGTTCATAATTACAAATGAAACCTAATGGGATACATTGTACAAATGTTAAGCCACGCCCAAAGGGAATTGACAACGAAACACATATTTGTAAACAAATGATCTCTCACAAGCCACGCCTATTCGAATTAGCTCAATCGAATAGTCATTGTCTGTTTATCAAGAATAGTCCGGCATATATGTGAAATGATTGTGCACTTTTTGATAAAAGCATGAAATTTGGCAGGATGATAGATAAACACATATGATTCCTTTTTGGAGGGGGAGTCCGGCTTGAAAATCCGTAGTTGGCCGCCATCTTGGATTTCAAAATGACCGCCATCAAAAACCACCAAAGTCGCAATTCGGCACTTCTGAGACACATAGGAGGCCAATTTAAACGGTTATACTCACATTTGCGTACTCAAGGAAGTTGATGAACACAGTTTTGTTGCATCAGAACTGATGGATTTCGAGATAGCGTCCATTTTGTTTTCAAAATGGCTGCCGAGAACCGCTTATTTTTATTGTTATGTGACTTACGTGAACAGATACATAAACTTCTACTTCTGAGTGACCTATAATGGTTTTTGATGTCTTTGGACACTGGTTACTTGTGGACACGTGCCAAGTGTGGTTAAGTTTCCACATGAACAGCTGCAATAAAAGCGCGTTTGAGATACTACGGCTACATCCTAGAATCCTCCGTATTTTAAAGTCTGAAAGTGAGGTGCCAAGAGAAGTTTTTCTGTAAACTGATATGGTTGTTTATCAGTCGCCAGACGTCAACGTTACCCTTGTTTAACATATCTCTCCAACTCATCCACATAGTTGATACTTGCAACAGGTCATATATTGGGTATTTACCTAATACTCTACGTTTGGTTGACCCGACATGTGACATCTTGTATTCACATCGGCTATCCTTGCAATATATGACGTTTGTGACGCTGACTCAGTCAATTTGACCTTTGTCATATTTCAATTTAGGGAGCAGCGGACACAAACCAGATGGGTTTCTTTTTAGACCTGATAGCTCAGCGGCTGCCATTCAATTTTCGTGTTAGTTTTCCATCCTCACTCACTTGGAGAGTCCTCTCTCGAGCAATGGAGAAAAAGCTTACCCCAAATGCGTCGGGTCTGTACGGCGGATATCTCACCATGACACCTAGTCCGGCAGATATGTAACAAAAAATGGGTCGATTGTGCACTTTGTGATAAAAGCACGAAACTTTGCATAGTGACAGAGAAACATATATTATTCACTTTTAGAGGGGGAGTCCGGCTGGAAAATCCATAGTTGGCCGCCATCTTGGATTTCAAAATGACCGCCATCAGAAACCATCAAAGTCGCAAATCGGCACTTCTAAGACACATAGGAGGTTAATTTAAACGGCTATCCCCACATTCGCGTACCCAAGGAAGTTGATCAACACACTTTTGATGCACCAGAACGGATGGATTTCAAGACGGCGACCATTTTTTTCAAAATGGCTGCCGAGAATCGCTTATTTTGACGGTTATGTGACTTAGGTGAATCGATAGACAAAATTCTAATTTTTAGTGATTTAAAATGATTTTTTGGAATCGGTAGACACTCATCCACGTAGTTGATATCTGCAATATATGAAATTAGTCACATTTGAGAGAGAAATCCCAGCGCAATGTGGGTTAACCTTGCTGCATCTACAGTTGATCATGCAGCCACACCAGCTGCCACTAAAAGAATACGCTGGCTTCTGAAAACGGACACCAAACTGGCTGTCATTCATCTTTGATATAAGTTTCCTATCAAAAATTACTTAGAAAAGCTTTTTCTGAAGAACGGAGAAGAAACCAAATCCAAATGGTACGGGCTTGAACGGCGGGTCTTTCGATGGGCTATACTATACGCACTCTCAGACCTCTATAAACACCAATAGTCTCATTGCTACTTGTATGATCAAACAGAAACACAAAGATTTTTGTATAACCTCGTAGACAATAGCATTCTTCAACGAGGCCGACCCTGGTTCGACCTTCGACAACTCGCAGCACAGTGGACTTGGTTGGTCAGTTGAGTCTTTTTCTTATCTAGACACGTTCCTTGCCGAGCATTTTATGGTTAAAAATCCCTATTAATACACCAGCTTGGATATCAAGCTTGTCGCCATCTTCGAACATTGAAGCCGAAAATGGAGATCTGATACAATTACAAGCGTCTAGTCCGTCATTCATAATCCAGCCGTCGTCCATTAGAGAATATCCGCGTCCATAATCCAAAGACCTATTCCATTTTCCACATAACAGTATTAGCACCAAATTCAAAAAGACAATCATAGTATACATAAACATAGGCTTGTTTCCTGCAAGAGAGAAGCGGTCAACAGTTTTCAATGATGCCGGCAAGACATCATGATGTTCCAAAAATATCAAATCCGTATCGCTGATCAGTATTCTTAATCCATAATATTCGTTATAGAGTCGTCATCTAAAAAAAAAAGATGTATCTCAGTCACGCTTTGATTGTGACTGTTCATATGAGTACCATGAGGATCTTGAAGTACATGGGTTCATACGGCCCCTAGCCCCGGGTTAAGCGGAATTAGACACAAGTTACGAAACGTAGCGCCATAGATCTTGCACGCTACGTTCGTATTTTGCTATCAGCATGCGATATGTATCGCCAAATTTGAGAAACTTTGAGTGGAGGCGCTTGGTGGAATAGCCCTGTTTTATAAGTTTCTGCAACAATGTTTTGTGACGTTGATTAAAATCATCACATTTAACACAGGATCTAGCAAATGCTACTAAGCGAGATATGTATACGCCATATGCAGGTCCCACTGGAATATTACTATCCAGAAAGGGATAGTTTACGATGTCGAAATTGTAATCATCTCTTTTGTCATAAAGTCGAGGAGAGAGAATGCCCGCTTCATTTTTATAGAGATAGAGATCTAAATAAGATGTGCCTGTAGGGCTATCTGTAGTTTCCTTCAAATCCAGTGAAGGTGGATATATATCCTTCACTGCGTCATTTATATAGCGATTATCCACAGCGAGAAGATCGTCTATATAGCGTTTGGTGAATGAGAAGGAACGGGCTTTGAATGGATCGGTTTTTGAAAGCGCCTGCATATAGTCATATTCATAAGAGAACAGATACAGGTCAGCCAACAGGGGTGCACAATTAGTACCTATTGGAATACCTATATGCTGCTGATATATTGTGTTGCCAAATTTCACATAGATATTTTTAATGAGAAATTCAAGCAACTCTATAAACAAAGAAACATCCCATGAATGATATCTCTTGTATGTAGTCGAGCTAAAGAGTGCTTTATGGCTTCCGACATTAATATATCTACGATCAGTTTTCTTCAGCCGAGGAAACTGATTAAGGGACTTCTACTGTGTGAAACGATGTCCACTCGGAGACGACCGTATGGCAAGCCGTTTTACTTTTTATTCAGTATTTGGTGATATCATCAAATATTTGCTGATATCATGAAATGATTTACTGATATCATCAAATATTTGCTGATATCAGCAAATATTTATTGATATCAGCAAATATTTGCTGATATCACCAAATCATTTGATGATATCTGCAACTGATTTGCTGATATCATCAAATGATTTGCTGATATCAGCAAATCATTTGATGATATCATCAAAAACGCTTTATTTGTTGATATCAGCAAATGATTTGCTGATATCATCAAATGATTTGATGACATCAGTAATTGATTTGCTGATATCAGCAAATGATTTGATGATATCAGCAAATACTTTATATTTGATGATATCATTAAATATGGTGGAAGGTCAAAGTTTGAACCATAACATGGAAGGCTCCCTGTTCAGAATGACAATAAACTTCGTCACAGCGCATGTTCCGTTGCACACCCGCGCTCTACTATTTCTGCCTCCATTAGCGGCGGTTGACCTGTAGGTCATGACCATTAACCACTGTGGTGGACCTACCTCGCACACGAGTTTCTGTGTACATCCGACTGGATCCACCCCGGCAAGGTCAACAGAGATATAACACAGAATTGAAAAGTGATCGGAATGTTCAACAAATAGCGCTTGAGATCATACTGAATTTACAGGGGACTTGCTTAGATATTTACAAATCTGGAGACAAAACCTTGTTCGAAAATTATAGACCTATTTCAATCTTACCTTGCTTCAGTAAAATTATCGAAAAAATAGTTGCCAATAGAATGTATAGTTTTTTGGCGGAATATAATATACTCTGTTGCAACCAGTTTGGTTTCCGTGCAAATCACTCCACGTTTCTCGCGGTTTTGTCCTTGTATGAAAAATTAGCTGCAGCAAAGGAATCTAAAACTTACAGCATCGCAACTTTTCTCGATTTATCCAAAGCATTTGATACTGTGGATCACGATATTTTGTTGTGTAAATTAAGTTACTATGGTTTTCGTGGCCAAGTTAATGATTGGTTTAAAAGCTATTTAACTAATCGCCAACAATGTGTGCAATTTGAAAACTCCATATCCTCATTTCGACATATAACATGTGGAGTACCTCAAGGTTCTATTTTAGGACCCATTTTATTTCTTCTGTACATAAATGATATAAATAGAGTAACGCAACTAGCCGATATTATCCTTTTTGCTGATGATACTAGCGTTATACTCTCAGACAAGGACATCGGAACTTTATCAAAAACAACCTCCATTGAGCTCGATAAGCTATATAACTGGTTCTCTTGCAATAAACTCTATTTAAACATTAACAAAACTAAGACGATGCTTATAACACCAAATAAACACAATGTACGTAATATCAGGCCTGAAGTTAGAATTAATGGACATATAATTGAAATCGTTGCGAGTTTTAAATTTCTCGGAGTATACTTGAATGATAAACTCAACTGGCGCACTCACATTGATGAAATGTGTAAGAAAATCAGTAGAAATATTGGTGTTATTAACCATATTAAAGAATGTTTAAATAAAAAAACCCTTTTTATTCTCTATTACTCCATGATATTCCCTTATCTTTCCTATTGCAATGTTGTCTGGGGCAACACCTATGCCACACATCTTCTTCCGCTTACGATTCTCCAGAAAAGAGCAATTCGAGTTATAGATTTATCCAATAAATACGAACACACTGCGCCTATCTTTAAGAGTCTGAAAATATTAACCTTGATAGAACTGAATGATTACCTACTTCTCCAGTTTACTCACAAATGTTTCCATCATTCAAATTTAGTGCCCATGAATTTTCGGAACTATTTTGCCAAAATTATCTACTGTCCACCGATATCAAACCCGACAATCTAGTTTGAACCTCTATAGGCCTTTCTACTCTACCGATCTTTCGTTCTATACTGTCAAAATAAAAGGACCCAGGATCTGGAACAAATTGCCCTCAGTTTGAAAGAATGCATTTCGATTTCTCTCTTCAAATCTAAGATTAAAAATCAAATTTATACTTAGTCATTCTACCTCATACCTACTATTCTGGCTGTTAACCCGAAACGCCCGTGAATGAAAATGAAATAGAGTAATATTTTCTTTTGTATTCACCCACTTTATTAAATCAATATAATTTCGACACCAGGGATAAAACAAGCCCCATGGGGTTTTAATCCCGCCAATATATATATGATAAATTATTCAGAATGTTATGTTTGTTATTGGTGAAATAAACTTCAATTCAATTCAATTCAATTCAATAAATAATGTCACACAACTGTTTCAATCTTTATGGGCTTTAGTACTATTTGATTACAGTACCCACATCATATAAAGATAACAAGTGAGAAATGACTACATTGTAGTCCAAACCTGCGGCAGTGGCAATAAAACAGTGAAAGGCATATCAGCGGAGGTAGTGGTAATGGTAGAAAAACAACATCTGCCAGTGTTTTCATGCCCAGGGAAGTAATTTTCAGCTTCTAACTCACAATTGTAGGAATTGCGTAATAGGTCTGATACCATATATATATATATTCACTTTCCCCGTTCAAAATCCAACGATTTTGACTGGTCCATGCCGTCTATACTGAATTGACAGACGAAATCACAATTATCGGTTTGGCAATGTCTTGGTATAAGTATTGTGTATGCCAAATTTCAAAACATTCGGTTCAGCCGTTGATTTTTGCAAATCAAAAAGGCTTTCAAATATTTGGAATCCAAATAAATTTCAAGGGTTTAGTCATAGCGCAAAAATCTGCGCTCTTCAGTCTCCCTTGTCACTTACGTTGCCGAGCATAATGGAAAGTTTATATTTCCTTAATTTTCAATGAATTTAGTATAAAGTCTATCACTCTGATCTGTGAAACTATGGAATGGGGTTGAAGGCTTTATCAAACTGTCCAAGAGGCATAATGACACTTTTCACTATTAAATTAAGGCCTGTGACAGTCTTGATATTCAATTAGACTAATTAATTAAGTTTCTGTATTTGCGTGTCACCTGCAAACTAAATACCTTGACACTATATTCCATGCAGCGAGTCAATACCAAGACATTAACTATTTCATTCTTAGAAAATATCATCTCATCTGACAAGTTCGACCTTGCCTTTTCGAAGGTAATTTAAGTGGAAAATGTCAGGGCTAGTTCACTAAACAAGGTATGTGTGTAAGAGAATGATGTCGAATTCTCGTTATTATCTTTTGGTACATCAAATTATTGCATTCACGAAAATGACTGCCAAGTTAACGTCAATATGAAAGGTATCTAAGTATCAAAATCAAACTCAAAAAACCTCTCCTGGAAAACAAGGCCCTAGCTTTTGACAACGAGGACAAATAGATCGCTTACGTCCTTCCATTCGTAAAACTGACAAAGTAACGTAAATTTTGTATAGAACCAGTAAATTCTAGCAGAAATGGGCTCTGACTTGAGAGAATGATGTCAAATGCAATATGTTTCTGCGCATTGTCTGCTGATACACATAAGTATTGAATTTACGGAAGTGATTAATGCTATTCTAAAGGAATTCTGAGTGCGGAAGAGGACGGGAACATCAATACCAGCGAATCAAGGCCCTGGCTTGCGAGAATGAGGATAGAGAGGCTGTGTTCTGAAAGAGAATCATTCAAAATAGCTATTTGCCGAATGTCATGCAACCGAAAGTGCACAATATAACTGCACGACTGCGAGGTATTGTTCGCGCACAGGGGTGTCCAACTCATTAAATACTACATAGTCATTTCTGTCTCTTCGAAGTGGGCTACCATTTGAAATTGTCCGGTAATGAGTGAGTCCATCTGAATCCTTTCGTCGGCAAAATAATCATTCAAGATTCAAGATTTTATTGTACAAACACCAGTCAAAGGCAGAGTACAAAATTTTAAGAGGAATACAACTAGAGAAACAATGGAACAGTGACATGAATATTAATATTTGTATATATGTTATATCTGAGAGATATGTTATATTTGAGTGTTACTGTTGATATTAGAACCTTGATTTTTGGCATTAAAGTGCATCAGGGGACTGTTGCCAGCATGTTTCGAGTGGACCTACTTTTGATGAAAATTTCTGGTGATTTTTGATTAAAATCTCTGGTGATTCTAACTTGGGCCGTGCCCATCTTAATATTGGCAGGATTTCAACTGGGGGTCCAAGCGTTCAGTGCGTGTCGGAGTCCTAATGCCTACCCTACTTCGTAGGTCCTCTGACGTTATTCACACTGGGCATGAAGGTGCATTAGGGGACTGTTGCCAGCATGTTTCGAGTGGAACTACTTTTGATGAAAATTTCTGGTGATTTTTGATCAAAATCACTGGTGATTCTAACTCGGGCCATGCCCATCTTAATATTGGCAGGATTTCAACTGGGGGTTCAAGAATTCAGTGCGTGTCGGAGTCCTAATGCCTACCCTACTTCGTAGGTTCTTTGACGTTATTCACACTATTCTCATATATAATAATTAACGAAGCAATAATTCATTCCACCGAATATAGTTGCAAATGAATTCAAACGCGCTTGAAGACAGTATTGTCATGTGAGATCGGAGGTTGAAAAGAAAAGTGTGGCAGAGATCACACTCTCTTAGCGCATGCGCATTTCAAAAAGTCACAAGAACAAGAACAAGAACAAGAACAAGAACAATATTGGCAGGATTTCAACTGGGGGTTCAAGAATTCAGTGCGTGTCGGAGTCCTAATGCCTACCCTACTTCGTAGGTTCTTTGACGTTATTCACACTATTCATAATTAACGAAGCAATAATTCATTCCACCGAATATAGTTGCAAATGAATTCAAACGCGCTTGAAGACAGTATTGTCATGTGAGATCGGAGGTTGAAAAGAAAAGTGTGGCAGAGATCACACTCTCTTAGCGCATGCGCATTTCAAAAAGTCACAAGAACAAGAACAAGAACAAGAACAACAACAACAACAACAACGCGAGCCTCCCGTAGACCTGCGTGCCGCAGGTAAAAAGAAGCCATATGACTTCATTGAGGCTTGGTTAGTTCTGTCTTTATCGTAAGAGCATGGTCTCCTGTTATGGGTCAGTAAAGGGTCATAGAGATTAATTTATTGTTGTATGTGCGGCTATGCCTTATCTCCTGCCCTAAAAGCTAACCAGTGAAGAAGCACAACAATCGGCTCTGCCTTAATATACCGTGCTCCATGCTGACCGGCTTTCCCGAAATCATTATCCCCTTTCGCCTCACCCCGATTGTACTCAAATGCAGATCTAATGAATTTGTATCTAAAAGTCAATAACCCGCGATGGAAAAGTTTGTCTTCCCTGCTGTATATTTATTTGTATGCCCTTATATTCATGATTCTATTTGTCATTTATTAGTAAAGTTTGGCGTAAGGTATATGCCAGAGGTTTGATAGGTTTTATTGTTATTGTCTGGTTCTTTAAGTACCGTAATAGATGTTGCATGTGATTTGTCCGTAGATAGCTTTACCACAAGGTATAAATTATCAAACAACAGGATGAGAAGGGAGCAGGCATCAACATTCAGGCTTATTTTCACGTTCCGCCATATTTAATGATATCATCAAATGATTTGCTGATATCAGCAAATCACTCAATTTGATGATATCATCAAATGATTTGCTGATATCATCAAATGATTTGGTGATATCATCAAACCATTTGGTGATATCATCAAATCATTTGGTGATATCAGCAAATCGACTGATTTGGTGATATCAGCAAATCATTTGATGATATCATCAAATCATTGAAGATATCAGCAAATGTTTAATGATATCAGCAAATGCCAAATAAAAAGTAAAACGGCTTGCCATACGACCGCCATTATTATGTACATGTATACTAAAATACTTAAAAAAAACTAAATCTAATAAGCCATTCAGTATTTTCCAATATCAGTTAATTCTGCCTTGGCGATATTGGGTCCAGCGCTCTCTGGTCCTGGTAGGCGATGTCCTCGAAATATTCTCCCTACACCCGGAGCTGAAAGGCTGAAACGTAACACATAATATGTCTGGGTCATGCTCTATTCCTTAACCTTGCCTCTTAATAACAGATTACTATGATGGAGTTTTTGAGATCCGGTCATCATGGTCATGCCCCATGGTTAAGCTTTTCCGTGATATCTTGCAAACCTATAGTATTATGCAAGCATGTCCAGAATTGTCTCAATAGGATATGCCACCATGCAGTCAAAGAGTTTCAGCTGCAAATTCTTGGAAATTTCATGGTATAATGTTACCCGACATTACTATAGAATATATGTTCATCGAATATATTGATATATTTCTTTTGTAACATCCTGACGTCATCACTGCAGTTGCAATATCAATATCATATCACATATGCATGTATGAAAGTGACCACATGTTGCCGAGATTTTCCTTCAAGTTTGCAATTATTCGTGATCCGTGATAGGTTAGGCATATTTTTTTTATGTCGACGCGATGAATTGGTTTTTACTTGCACGTCAGTTGACTGTGCTTCATCGTTGAAGGAATGTTATGTTGAGTTTCATTACCAGATTCATATTTATCAGGTACTCCCGAAATGGAATAAGCTCATATCTATAATCCATGTTATATTTGTTGACCACAATTCCTCTAACGATCAACCTTAGTTGCATGGTAGAGATGGTTATTATAATGTGATGAATAAAGTGTCACACTTTAAAGCACTGAATGTGGATGAGGCTGGTTTTCGGGTTGCCTGTCCTGCCAGCCGAGTCGCCAAACGTGTGATTGAAACCCAAAGTTCCAGTACTGACATACAAAATTGCTGGTTGAACTACTCGTTCTGGTGTTTGCATCATTTGTATGGTTGATTCGGGCACGGGATTTCAACGACAAGCTGAATCTATGAATATTATACTCGTCAATGACCATTGTGCCATCCTCAAATCATAATGCTAGTTCCCAGTAATGGCGGCAGAACACAAAGGCAAAAGGCAACGGTGGTGCCATTGGCCTTAGAGGAAGCCCTGTTGCCCTTACAAGAAGTCCTGCTGCCCTTTTTGCGCTGGGTAGCTAGGCACTGGTCAAGACGGTTCACATAATTTAAGGACCGGCCATGCGACCCACACAGATGTTTGCGAAGAAACAAATGTCGTGAATTAACTTTGCTGCTGATAGGTTGGATATTGAGCAGTTTTTGTCATTAATCATAGTGCCTCTGCCTCTTAACATCTTTAGTAAACTAATGAATTGTAAAATGTGGCCTCTCACTGAATGCGCAGAGACTCATTATATACCTTTTGACATAATTGACAACATTGACATTGCTTTGTATGCCCTGAGCAAAACTGACATAGAACCCTTACAGTGTGTCTCGTAGTCCTTATTTCATCTTTGTTGGTGGAAATATATGTGTTGAAGCCAGATATCAATGCCGGTACATTCATAAAAAAATCAATACTGCAGAAATTCCAAACCGAGACGAATACTTGCAACTTCCCCAACAGATATTTCCTGAACTATTTTTCGCTTGCTTATTCTGGAGCACACACATCTGTCAAAACCACAACTCTAATTTGCAAAGCTTTGTCCTGACAACCTGCTCCTAGATGGAAACTCGTGTTGAATCAGACAGCTTCTGAATAGCTATAGACTCCTGCATCATAACGATAATTGGCTAGTATACAAGTACATCCAGGATCAACCATAAGCATGGTGAGTAGATGAAATGGGGAATTCAGGTAGTGTTCCATATTAAAATGGTTTACTTTTTGGATTCTTCGAGAAATATTGGAAACCCTTTCCAGGAGACAGTGAGGATTCGCTGGACAGCAAGAAGACCACAAAGGCTTATGTTGCCAACATGGTTCATGAAATCGGAACCTTTCTTTTTTTTCATTTATGGCTTCATCACTCAAATCAAGCTGATTCAAAAAGGTCAAGCTGCCGCGAAGTGTCGAAGTCCAAGCCACAACTGACCTTGCTGAAGAATGCAGTTTCTCTTCGCGCTTGCATTGTATGATTGTTTTTAATTTGGTGCTATTAATGCTGTTATAAGCATTATGGGCTCAGAAATTCTGTTATGGACGAGAGATGAATATTGAGTGACGTACTATACGTTGTTTGTCAACAACTCATCAACAAGCTTGGTGTTTCTTTGCGATGGTTGGAATGAGTGTTTGTAGAAAAATAATTCAGTTAAGTATGAGAGTCTTGATTGAATTCTCACAAAGAAGGGATAGAAGATAAACTGATAACTATATAGAACACGGAATGTACTACCACTGTACATACATATATGAAGGTGTCGGAACTAGTGTTCGACTATTTCATATATTATATCATAAGCCCGACAACCACATACATGATTTTAGATACATCAGAGAGATATCCACGTCAGTTTCACTCATTTAAATGGGCACCATTATCAGGTTACATAATCACACAAGAAAAACAGCCAGGAAAAATGCACTTTTTATACTCCGATAAGAGTTAAGCCCCTTTGAACCAAACTGGCAATGATTTATTAAATTAATATATATATGATATGATGATCTTGAATATATGTTCGCCCATTCGCATTATATTGCCAAAGTTATTATCGTTGCCATTCGCATTATATTCCGAAAGTTATTATCGTTGCATTATTAACTCTTGTACAGTTTACTTTAAAATAATGGCCGCCATGATGTCAAAGTGGCTTAATAGACAGGTCCCAGCCAAGAAAAAACTAACATTTTTTCCGGTCAAAATTTTCTCAGTGGTTCCGTCATCCTTGACTTATGACCTTTCAATTTAGCTGAGGGGCCACCCTGGATTTGGCCTCAAATCCAATATGGCGGCCAAAATCCAAAATGGCCGCCAATATCCATAGAAGCTCAGACTTTCCTGCTCGAAAATCAATTTTCTAACCACAAACTAGGTTTTTTTTCTAGTCCTACGTAGGGTATGAATAATTATTTAATTTTGGAATGATTTGTAATTGATCTGAAAATTCAACATGGCCGTCAAAATCCAAAATGGCGGCCAATGTCCATTGAATCACACATTTTCCTGCCCTAATATGTAGAGATGGACCATCCTTGGTCGCAATGCGCCCTGTGGGGTGTCATCTTGTAGCTCTCGGGGTGTAAACCCCGATTTGATGGATATCCATGTCATCTGTGACGTCATCGGTGACGTCATCAGTACGAGTAGTAGCGAAAGCGGGCATTTTTGGTGTGCATGGGGGTGTGTTTGGGGTAAAGATGGACCATCCTTGGTCCGAATGTGTCGTGTGGTGTGTCATGTTGTAGCTCTCGGGGGTGTAGATCAGGACTTGGGGGGTTTTCCATGTCATCTGTGACGTCATCGGTGAAGTCATCAGTACGAGTAGTAGCGAAAGCGGGAGTTTCGGAGGTGCAATGGAGTGCGTTTGGAGTAGATGACGGCATTTTTTTCATCCAGCTACCTGATAGAGTTACCTGTGAGTGTAAGCGCGAGTGAGTGGGATCCGACTGGACTAACATATCGTCTGTTTTCATCATTTTGCGCATGCGCAGTCTGGCCGTAGTATAGAAAGCAGGCATTTTTGAGATTCGTGGAGGTTTATTGAGGGATTGAGGGACCATCTCTGGTCAAATGGACCGTGTGGAGTATCAGTGTGAAGCTCTCGTGGGTCCAACTGGCTTGTTTTCATTTTAAGTCGCGTCAATCTGCGCATGCGCAGTTGGGGTGTATTAAGTAAAGTGGTCATTTTGGGAGATGCTTTGGGGTCTGTTGAGTGATGAGGGGCCATTCTTGGTCCGAATGCCTCGTGTGAGGTGTCAAAGTGAAGCTTTCGTGGTGTAGACCATGACTTGAGGGGTGTCTCTGTCATCTGTGACGTCATTCTTGAAGGCATCAGTAGGAGTAGTAGCCAAAGGGGGAATTTTGGGGGTGTGAATTATGGTGTTTGGGGTGGAGAGGGACTATGTTTGGTCCAAATGGCCCGGTTGGGGTGTCCTAGTGAAGCTTTCGTGAGGTACAGTCAGACTGGCATGTGTTTTTCTTGAAAGTCGCGCCAATCTGAACATGCACAGTTGTGGTGTAGTAAGTAAAGTGGTCATCCTGGAGGTGCGCAGGGATGTGTTTGAGCGATTGAGGGACCATTCTTGGTCCGAATGCGTCGTTTGAGGTGTCAAAGCAAAGCTTTCATGGTGTGGACCACGACTTGAGGGATATGCGGGTCATCTGTGACGTCATTGCTGATGTCCTCAGTAGGAGTTGTGGCCAAAGTAGATATTTTGGGGGTGTAAAGGACGGTGTTTGGGGAAGAAATGGACCATCCGTGGTCCGAATGCTTCGTGTGAGGAATCATCTTGTAGCAACACCCACCAATGACAAGCTCAATGCTTCAACGCTCTGGTGAACTAGCCCTGAAGCCCTGCGCGCCTATACGTAGCTCTACGGGTGTAGTTCGTGATAAGTACTATTCTGATTGGTTAGTCCAAAAGTAGAGCAACAACAACAACAACAACAAGAACATCAAAGATTACTGGTCAATCCTTCTATTATCCCCTCCATCACAGCACATCCACGCTAAGGGAACCGCTATGGGTGTGTTTACAATTCACTTATGCTATTGTCCGTGTATTCAGAAGTTCATTGTTCTGATCTCAGAATGACGAGGGACACGTGTTAATCCCTATAGGTACAGACACCACCACACACCACTATTACCACCATCACACACCAGTTCTACCACCCCCTCACACTACCGCACACCAACACCACTACCACCGGGCGTTGACGCCCGTCAACGCCCGGTGGTGGTGGTAGCTCCCATGTGGCAGAGCTCTTGGATGGAAGCTCTTGGAGCTCAAAGCTTGTGGAGCTCAGAGCTCGGAAGTGACGTCATCGCATGCATGTGCGCGTACCTGTGGTGCACCCTGTACCCTATAGCCATTAAGGTATAGGGTACACCAGGCTGCGGGTGCGGTGCGGCGTGTGGTGGTGTCTGTACATATAGGGATTAACTCGTGTCCCTCATCATTCTGAGATCAGAACAATGAACTTCTGAATACACGGACAATAGCATAAGTGAATTGTAAACACACCCATAGTGGTTCCCTTAGCGTGGATGTGCTGTGATGGAGGGGCTAATAAAAGGACTGACCTGTAATCGTTGATATTGTTGTTGTTGTTGCTCTACTTTTGAACTAACCAATCAGAATAGTACTTATCACGAACTACACCCGTAGAGCTACGTATAGGCGCGCAGGGCTTCAGGGCTAATTCAACAGGGCGTTGAAGCATTGAGCTTGTCGTTGGTGGGTGTTGCTACAAGATGACACCTCACACGAAGCATTCGGACCACGGATGGTCCATCTCTACCCCAAACACCGTCCTTTACACCCCAAAAAATATCTTATATGGTTACAACTCCTACTGAGGAGATCAGCATTGACGTCACAGATGACCCGCATATCCCTCAACTCGTGGTCCACACCATGAAAGCTTTGCTTTGACACCTCACACAACGCATTCGGACCAAAAATGGCCCCTCAATCGCTCAAACACATCCCCACGCACTTCCAGAATGACCACTTTACTTATTACACCACAACTACGCATGTTCAGATTGGCGCGACTTTTAATAAAAAACATGCCAGTCTGACTCTACCCCACGGAAGCTTCACTAGGACACCCCAACCGGACCATTGGAACCAAACATGGTCACTCTCTACCCCAAACACCATAATTCACACCCCCAAATTCCCTCTTTGGCTACTACCCCTACTGATGCCTTCAAGAATGACGTCACAGATGACAGGGGCACCCCTCAAGTCATGGTCTACACCACGAAAGCTTCACTTTGACACCTCACACGAGGCATTCGGACCAAGAATGATCCCTCACCACTCAACAGAGCCCCACGCATCTCCCAAAATGACCACTTTGTTTACTACACCCCAACTGCGCATGCGCAGATTGGCGCAACTTAAAATGAAAACAAGCCAGTTGGACCCACGAGAGCTTCACACTGATACCCAACACGGTCCATTTGACCAGGGATGGTCACTCAATCACTCAACAAACCTCCACGAATCCCCAAAATGCCTGCTTTCTATACTACGGCCAGACTGCGCATGCGCAAAATGATGAAAACAGACGATACATTAGTCCAGTCGGATCCCACTCACTCGCGCGCATACACTCCCACTCACAGGTAACTCTATCAGGTAGCTGGATGGGGGAAAATGCCGTCATCTACTCCAAACGCACTCCATAGTACCTCCGAAACTCCCGCTTTCGCTACCACTCGTACTGATGACTTCACCGATGACGTCACAGATGACATGGAAAAACCTCAAGTCGTGGTCTACACCCCGAGAGCTACAACCAAGGATTGTCCATCTTTACCCCAAACACACCCTCACGCACCCCCAAAATGCTCGCTTTCGCTACTACTCGTACTGATGACGTCACAGATGACATGGATATCCATCAAATCGGGGTCTACACCCCGAGAGCTACAAGATGACACCCCACAGGACGCATTCGGACCAAGGATGGTCCATCTCTACATATTAGGGCAGGAAAATGTCTGATTCAATAGACATTGGCCGCCATTTTGGATTTTGACGGCCATGTTGAATTTTCAGACCAATTACAAATCATTCCAAAATTAAATAATTATTCATACCCTACGTAGGACTAGAAAAAAACCTAGTTTGTGATTAGAAAATTGATTTTCGAGCAGCAAATTGTGAGCTTCTATTGGTATTGGCGGCCATTTTGGATTTTGGCCGCCATATTGGATTTGAGGCCAAATCCAGGGTGGCCCCTCAGCTAAATTGAAAGGTCATAAGTCAAAGATGACGGAACCACTGAGAAAACTTTGACCGGAAAAAATGTTAGTTTTTTCTTGGCTGGGACCTGTCTATAACCTTCTCCAAAGCCATATTTCCGCCTATTTTCGGGCCCGGAAGATTTACGAATTTTCTTGCTTTTCGAGTTTTTCTTCCTCTCAAAAACTTATAAATATAATAGAGAATAATTAGTGTTGCTCAAACAAATTAAAATGCTCTTTAAACCAGGAAACCTGAATGGGCTACAACTTTACCGCAATATGATGAGCTATGAAGTCATAAACTTTCTGTCTACTCCGTTTCTAGGCGCACGATAGGTATTAACTGGGGAAGGGGGCGGGGGTGGCGAAGTCCGGAGGGGATCCGCCTCTCCTCAGGCCAGGTAGGCTTAACCATATGTGGCCTTTAGGGATTCTATCGTGCTCCGAAATTAAGAAAACTATAGAAGTTAAGAAAACTACACTCGGGTTCGAGTCTCCCCCGGGACTGACCAATCCAGCACTAGTATTTGTGTTTTACTGAGAAAGTGTCATCCCCCCCCCCCCAAAAAAACCCGGGAGTCTCGCACGGGAGACCATATTAACCATATGTTGCCTTGAGGGATTCTATCGTGCTCCGAAATTAAGAAAACTATACAAATTAAGAAAATTACACTCGGGTTCGAGTCTCGCACGGAACAGACCAATCCAGCACTAGTATTTGTGCTTTACTGAGAAAGTGTCATCCCCCCCCTAAAAAAAATTGAATATAAAAACTATAGAGAGCCGAAATTTTGCGACTTTGTAACTTATCATATTGGGGTCATTTTGAGCCTGCTCACATAATCCTCCAAATAGGGAATGATGAGAGAACATAAAAAAAATTGGAACTCTGTGAGGTATAGGCCTACCAGGAATGTGATGTTTTGGGATTTTTTCCTCAAAATTACGTAAGTTTCCGTAACATTGAATTTTACAAACTTCCTGGAAAACAACGTGGCGATCAATACAATTCGCATAATATAACATATATTTTGATTGCCTACGAATTCACATCGACGCATAATAATATTAGTAGTATGCCGTAAATTATATTCTCCAGTAAAGTAAAATAAAGCAATAAGTTATGCCAATGTTACAGTAAATATGTTAAGTGTACTGTATTTCATATTCATACCGATAAATACTGTATTTTAAAAAAAATCTGCAGTAACTTACTGTATACAATGTAATACAGTAAACTATTGATGTATTACAGTATTATACTGTTCTGCAGTAAGTTACTGTGAAAGAAAGCAGTAACTTACTGCACTATTACAGCAAAAATTTACAGTGAACATCACATCTTCAAGATAAACCAGTGATATCTGAAGATAGTATAACGGCCTAGCGACCCAAGTTCAAATTTAAAATGGAAGGAATGACAATCAATAACAATCAAATGGCGAATCACTCGTACCTTCGTCGTCCACAATCTTGCAGATTTGAACGAGAGAGCTGAATATTTCACGAATACGAGCTGCAACAAGCCACAGAAGACGAAAACGCTAGACATTTACGATAGTTCATAAATAATAAGAAGACGATTGAAGGTTCATGGTTGAATCACGATCAGTGAAATTTGCTGATAAAGAGGCTGTCACTCGTCGAGGAGATCATTAACCGCCCAGATTTGGGCCCGTCGTGAAACGACTTTCATCGGAGAGAATGATATGTGGGAGTACATGAGTAGTAGGTAGCAAGGATTTAAAGTGACATTTTGCCGGGGGAGGTAACTCTTGCATCCGCCATGGGCCGCTGTTGTGGTGATGAATACGAGCTTGGTATGTATGAGGGTCTGGGTGAATGGGGCGTGACCTGTGAACATGATAGGACATGTACTGACCTGTCTGTGGGGTTTTTCCACAATGTCGTACACGGAGGTCACCGAAGAGACACGGAGGTGACCGAAGATGTCACGGAGGTGACCGAAGATGTCACGGAGGTCACCGAAGAGATACCGAGGTGACCGAAGATGTCACGGAGGTCACCGAAGAGACACGGAGGTCACCGAAGAGACACGGAGGTGACCGAAGATGTCACGGAGGTCACCGAAGAGACACGGAGATGCCCGAAAAGACACGGAGGTCGCCGAAAACACACGAATGTCACGGAAAAACGTATAAAAGTGGGAATTTTTAGGGCATTGCTGCATTCATTGGCCTATCTACGGTCGCAGAGCCATGACGGAGACCCAGCCCTATGCCACTTGCATTTTACAGCATGCGACCGTGGTTAATTCACTCACGGGTTAGCGAGCAATGGTTCGGTCCATGTTTGCAGATGGTGATGACAACGAGGGGCGACGCCAGATTCTGAAAGAGTTCACAGAAGCGGTCTTCGACAGAGTGCACTCGATGGAGAGGTGTGTCATCACTCACCACTACTGGACTATGCCAGCCATCCTTGATGCCCGGGCTATGGACCACGAGCGCTCACGCCGGAACCAGCGACGGCTGGTTGGCCTAGTCATGGTCTTTGCCATATTCACCCTGGCGCTGCGGCATTGACAGTGGGACCTCACCATAAATACGAGAGACAGTCACAGTGTGCGTCATTCACCCTTCGGCATTGGGTTAACCATGTCACCGAGAGACCTGTCCATAAATACGAGAGACAGTCGGAGCGTGTGTCATTCACCCTTCGTCATTGGGTCAACCATGTCATCAGTCCTACGAGCCGTTCTGCCCCTTACACCCCAGGTGGGGTTACACGTCTATGAAGACCCTGGTGGAAGACCGGGATGTCTGTGGGTCGGGTCTGGAGTCCACATCCACTACGGTTACCCTACACCGTGATGGCTGGACCAAATTTAAACGGATGTTGAGCGGTGAGCTCGACGTAAACCTCATCCACATCGAGAACGCCAACTACGAACACCGTGGACCCTTCTTTGCCCGTGTGGGGCGTTACCACGATCCTATGCAAAGCTTCACCCTAGACCCCGATCTTTGGACAGACTTGAAGAAAGTGATGCCTATTGTGGACCAGCTGTTTACACCGGACGAGCGGTCATCAGACCAGTTGGAGGGGGCTCGTGCTATTGAGGACGCGCTGGCTGAACCCAATGAACAAATGTCTAGCAATGAAGCGGAGCCAGACGACGAGGTTATAGACTATCCGGCAAGACTCAGTCAACCAACACAACGGTGGCAAAAACCTTCAACCTCGTTATAAATAAGCGATACTCTCCGGGTCCATCATCAGTTTGTCACCATGAAGCGCTGGGAGAAAATGTTGGATAACTTATACTACAGTCTCCACAGTCCGGCTGCGTATAGTGCATTGTCGGCTCTCTATCGAGCGGCCAAACCCCAGGGAATACAACGTGCCCAAGTCCGAGATTGGTTAAGACAACAAGACACCTATACCTTACATCGAGCTGCCCGTCGCCATTTTCTACGGAACCGGGTCATCGTGGGAGGACTAGATGCCCAATGGCAAGCGGATTTGGTCGATATGGGTGCCTTTGCCAAACACAACGATACCGGTACCCAGCCGGACGCAAACGGGGGCGAATCTCATAGCGGCGTTCAAGGACATCTTCAAGACTGGGTGCAAACCCTTGTATTTGCAAACCGACGAAGGCACGGAATTCCTCAACCGACCGTTCCCAGCCTTTCTCAAGAAACAGAAGGTCTTCTTCTTTCACACATACAACGAGACCAAGGCTTCCGTGGTGGAAAGGTTCAACAGGACATTCAAAGGCCGCATGTATAAATATTTCACCTATAAGAATACAAGACGGTACATCGATGTTCTCCCGAAACTTGTGTGTGGTTACAATCGAGCCTATCACCGGAGAATACAGAGAGCCCCCATTATCGTGACCCAACGCAATGAAGCCCAAGTCCGGCGTGTCTTGTACCCCATACAATCGCAACGAGCACCGAAGGAGATGTTCAAGGTCGGGGACCCTGTACCGATCAGTAAAGTTAAGGGCAAGCTCGAAAAAAGTTACTTACCTAACTGGAGCGATGAGCACTTCCTGATTAAACGGCGCCTACCCCGACAACAGCGAGTCTATAAACTGGAAGATCTTCAAGGGGAACCGTTGCAAGGCACGTTTTACGAGATGGAATTACAGCCTGTCGTAAAAACAAAGCAAGGCTACTACACGGTGGAGGAGATTTTGAAAACCGAACGGCGACGTGGCAAACTGTTTCCTTTCGTCAAATGGCAAGGCTGGCCCAGTTCCTTCAATTCCTGGGTCGCGGCCAACCAGGTGAAACGACTATAAAACCAGACACCACAGCCATCATCCTTCATTCCACGTTCGACCATGAACACGGTGCAACCGTCTCTGAACCCAGCGTCTTCCAAAACGCACAATGCGCAAGTGGGCTTTGTGGTGATATTGCTAACCTTGCTGAGTGTGTCGTACGGATGTGTGTTTTACGACGTAGCCTATCCCAGCACTCTACTCAACCAACCTAGAACTCTAGCCGCCAGTCAAACCAGTCTACAGATAGCACCAGTCAACCCCGTATCGAGCCCAGTCACCACCACACCCTGTGTACAAGCCACATCGAACTCCACACCAAGTATACAGTCAACACCGAGCTCCACACCGAGCTCCACACCAAGTACGTCTGAAGACCCACCGGATTTCATCCCTCACAGTGAACAGACAACGGCGACCGACGTTGTACCTACCACTCCAGTTCACTCGTATCAAATTTACAAGAGCGGGTTACCACGACAGAGGATACACCTCCAACCATGGACCCCCGTTGGCAACATCCCTTCACCTGCGTCATCGCAGGACCGACGGGTTCCGGCAAAACGCACTTCGTCAGGAAGCTCGTTGAACACGCCGACAGCATGATCACTCCACCCATTGCCCGAGTCGTGTGGTGTTACGGAGAATGACAGGCGGCGTATGCAGCAATGCCCCACGTTCGTGGAAGGGCTACCCAACCTGGCCGATTTGGAACCGGACACCTTAGTGATTCTGGATGATCTGATGGCGGAGACGGACAGTCGGGTCACCCAACTCTTTACCAAAGGCAGTCATCATCGACGGCTCAGCATCATCTACATTGTGCAGAATCTCTTCAGTGAAAACAAAGAACATCGGAACATCAGCTTAAATGCCCACTACATGGTGGTCTTCAAAAACCCGAGAGATACCACTCAACTGCTGCACCTGGCGAGACAGATGTACCCTGGACGCACTGCGTTTGCGTTGGAAGCCTTTAAAGATGCGACAACCCCTCAGCATGGGTATATGCTCTTCGACCTGAAGCAAGCCACCCCCGATCACCTTCGACTACGCACCGGAATCTTTCCCGGAGAGACTCACCACGTGTACATGCAAAAATAATGTAAACACACCCACAGTGGCTCCCCCAGCTGGGGTGTGTGCGTTTGATGATGGGGATAATAAAAGAATAAATACCACATCATGGTTGATTTTTGTCTCTGTTCTCTGAGATAGATAAATAGGGCAGGGTTGTGGGTTCTAGCATTAGTTGTACATGATGTCTGCGCGAGTACGGAAGCACGCCCCGACGATCCGTGTATTGAAGACGGCCCCACCTGAGTTGATTCGAACCATTGTGCGCTGTGCAGGCCCCGCTCTCGTGTGCTGCCTGAGTGAGATTGGATTCAATATCTTAAAAGGCAACGTACCACTGACTCCGGCTCAGAAGGCGAAGTTGGCCAAGCATAAGACAGGTCTGCGAATCCTAGTCCAGAAGCGAGTCTCTCAAACACAAAAGAAAAAGGTGTTACAGAAAGGCGGCTTTCTCTGGGCCATCTTAGCACCGTTGGCCGCTTCCGTATTGGGTCCAGTATTGGGTGGACTATTCGGCCGACAATGAACCACACGAAAAAAATGGTCCTCGTCGAACCTCGGTTCCTTCAAAACCTCCAATCACCGTATCCCGTACATTCTACGGTGAAGACGATACACACCCTGGATGAAGAGATGCGTCAGATCTTACAAAGACCGGGGTTAAGCGACAGTGAGAAAGTACAACAGTACAATGAGACGCTTCAGCGGTACATGACGTTCATGGACAAATACAAAACCTCTCTACCCCAGCATCACCACCACCACCACGCGACACACCACCGACCTCAGCACCGCTCCAACAACCCTCATCAGGGGTACCACCCACAGCCCCACAGTGGGTGGAAGACGAAGTCCTGAAGAGATTACCAGCATCGTTCAAGAAACAAGCTGGCCTGGTATTACAACGGATGAAACAGAATCCTAACATGACTTGGAATGATAAAGGCGAACTACTGGTACAGAATCAGGTGGTCCCCGGGACCCACATGACAGATTTAGTGAATGACCTGATGCGTCAACGCAGGTCGCACACGAATCCTCGAGGATGGGAGGTCTTCGCTCAAGGCTTGAAAGACATGCATGTACCACAGGAATTGGTGGGGAATCCCGAGCGGTGAGCCTTTATGCAATCGCCCAGTCGTGCACGACGACTCTCACCACACCACGAGTGGGAACCGGGGTCACCCCCCAAAACACCACCACGCCCTTTTACCACGCCACCCCCTGCAACCACCAAGATCTAAGTCACCGCGACCATCACGACGATTAGCGCCCAAGGCCTGGGAGAAGTATTAAACCCGGGAGCAGCAGCAGGAAAGCTCAGTCGTCATGTTTTACCTCACCCTACCCAGTAACAGTTCGGCTGATGTGTTTCCTGACAACACCTTGACCAAGTACGTGACCCAGTTACCGCAACCGTTGCATTTACCTGGACGCTGGGAATGTGGACTCGTGGATATCCAATACCCTTACTCGTGGTACAACGTGCGAGGTGGTGAAGTGTGGTACGAGGTCACCTACGAAGGACAAGAAACCCGACTCACCCTACCCGAAGGCCAATACGATACTCCGAAGGAGTTCATGAGTGGACTGAGAAGTCTGATGCATTATAAGTCTCTACGGGACGTCACGAATACTTCACAACCCATACAAAACTTTCCCCTTCAAAAATCATGTGGACTTCGATCACAACGCACACAACGACAAGGCCAGTCTCGCGCTCAGCCCCAACGTGAGTGTTGAACTCAGTCCTACCCTACAGCAAATGCTGGGTCTCAATCTACAGGGGTACGCTGGCCCCACCGGCGAGAGAGCCCACATCCCGATGGACATGTGTGGTGGTATGTATGGTCTGTACGTCTACTCAGACGTGATCGATGCACACATTGTCGGAGACAGCAACGTGCCTCTACTGCGCGTCTGCCCGGTGAAAGGCAAGTATGGAGCTCAAGTCACCCACAGTTTCAGGCACATCGTGTATCTACCGGTCAGTCAGACCCATATTAGCTCCATCGTCATCGATATAAGAGACGACACCGGTCAACCGATTGCATTCGAGCGTGGGAAAGTGGTGCTGACACTTCATTTCCGTCAAGTCCGAGCGGTTCACTTTGCATAATAAAGGTGCCTTATCAATGCCAGACAGCCAGTTACGTCGATCATTACACCAAACAGGCCGGGGGTAGGTACACGCATGCAACGAGGACATGGGCTGGGGAACATACTCGGGAGCATCGTCAAAACGTTCCTCCCCTTGGTGACGCGTGGGGTCAAAGCGATCGGCAAGCAAGCGGTACGCAGTGGACTGCAAGTCGCGGGTGATGTCT
>JAVTVY010002749.1:0-32455 GCA_036873755.1 Hanleya hanleyi | reverse complement strand
TAATGGCCCTCCAGGCCTGACAGGGTTAAGGCAAAGCACCACCAACACGGTAGTCATATTCACCGATTACTGCTTTGGTCAAACTGTGTGATTGGATAGGACTGTCTTTGCTTTAGCGGGTAGGATTTGTTCATTATTGAATAAGATCTGTCTTTAATGATCTGTTTTGCAATTTATGGAAATGCTACCATCTTGCATTCAATGCATGCTCATTCAGGCATAGCACCATGTACAGGGTAATCTTTTTCATCGATTGTTGCTCTGGTCAAATCGTGTGATTGGATATCACTGTTTTTGCTCTACCGATTAGGATTTGTTCGTTACTGAATAAAATCTGTCTTTAATAATCTGTTTTGGCATTTATGGAAATGCTACTGTCTTACATTCAATGCATGCTCATTCAGGCATAGCACCACGTACAGGGCAATCTTTTCCCCCGATTGTTGCTCTAGTCAAACTGTGTGATTGGATATTACTGTCTTTGCTCTACCTGTTAGGATTTGTTCGTGATTGAATAAAATCTGTCTTTGATAATCTGTTTTGCAATTTTTGAAATGCGACCGTCTTGCATTGAATTCGTGTTCATTCAGGCAAAGCACCACCTACATGGTAATCTTTTTCACTGATTGTTGCACTGGTCAAACTAATGCTCTGTGAGAAATCTTGTTACAATCGCATAAATATCTTAGAAAATATTAACCAATGTTTAGGGGGGAACTTACTTTTGTTGAGGTGTTTATATGTTAAAAGTGTCATTCATGGCATATCATTTCTATAAATATCCCATACACCGCGTCAACTTGCTTTTTAGTTTATCATATTGGAGTCATTTTGAACCTATTTGCATGACCTCCCGAGCAGAGGATCATGGGTAAATTCAAAATGGCGGCTATGTGGATACCAGGAAAGTGACCTATATCTAAAAATTATTACGGGTGAAAGATAATTTTTTTTTTCTTATCAGATTATTATTTACTAATTTATCAGCCAGTTTTTGCGAAGAAAGAATAAAAAAACAAAAATCGAAAAATCTGACCGAAAAATATTCCAAAAGATTTTTTTGTGAATGACGTCATTGTGCCGTCATTATGGAGGTCCTCTTGAATTTTTCTTAACATTTTGGACTAGAGCTTAACCCAAAGATAGTTTTAGGACTCTAACCTTGGGGATAGCGAAAATATACTTAGGGGGCACTTCCCCCCCAGGCTGCGGTACACCCCACATCGCCTAGGCCAGATCTACAGGTGTCTAACAATAGTACTGGCACTGGGCTGGGCCACTATTCGATACTAAACCTTGGCTAACTTAAATTTATTGCAACTATTTAGTGTGATAACCAACGTTGAAGCACAGCAAACTCGCCACAGTGCATGGCCTTCAACTCAAAGCATAAAAGATACTTCAGATATTGATTCAGAACTAACACCTACATTGTCAGCAAAAATTTGTAACATTTATTGAACGCTTTTCCTACTAATTTAGCGGTTGTTGGAATAAGTTGAAATAATGCATAAACTGGTCCATTTTGAACAATAATGAAAAGGTACCAAAAATTCCACAACGCTAAGCATCTCAACAATCGAAATGGGAGGTTGGACGGCACTGAACGCTAACGTTCATATTGACGTCCAAATCAGAACACCATATCGGGTTAAAAACTGAACACTTGTGTTAATATCCGAACACTAGAGAACACAAATGAACACGCGTGTTCAAAAGTGATCACCATGTTTGAACACCAATGTTAACACCTATTCTGTAACACTTATGGAACACTAGCATCCGCATGAACATGTAAAAGTGTTCAATTATGCGTAAAAGTGTTCAAAAGTACACACTTCAGAATGAACGCTAATTTTTATCGAGCCCGTTGCTTCGGCTGAGGAAAGCTCGATATAGGCGCCACAGTGATGTCCGTCTGTCTGTCCGTCTGTCTGCAGGAACAAGTAAATGTTAGTTTTGGAATCGGCCTCACCCTATGTCTCCTGAACTAGGGCCCCCCGAACCCTCATATATTTCGGATGCTTACATCAGGCTACAATTCTTCAACCCATCCACTACCCTTGGGAAGCATGTCCCCACCCCTGGGAAACAGAGCCCCATCCTCTATCTCCTGAACTAAGATTCGCCCGACCCCATACACTCGTATATTCTGGGAGCTTGCATCATGCTACTTATTTAACCCATCCACTACCCCCCCGGGAGCATGTCCCCACCCCCAAGGCACCATGCTTGCATCATTTTACACTTATTCAATGCATTGCCCGACCCCATACCCTCGTATTTCAGTTTCTAATTTTATGTTGTGTGATACCAACCTCTACTAGGTATGAAATGCAGTGCATTGTATATACACCCAAATCGCCTAAATTATAATCCTTCATAGTAATTATTAATAGTTTGATGACATCATTTTGCTTCAGAAGTACAATATTGAATAACGGGCGGAAGAATGCCGCGATACTGAACCTCTATCAGTTTGAAGTTCGTGTCGCCTTAAATGAAGGACACCATTTTCTTCAATTTTGCTATCGAATCCTATTCCACATCATAGGACTTACCCTAAAGCTTTCGCACGAACCATATTTGTCCATACATTTAACTTACTATATTAATTAAAACTGAGTTTGTGGTGTCCCAGTCTTCACCATTGCATAGTATGTATCATTACACGTGTATGATTGGAAACATTTGTCATTATATTCATTTATTTGCATACAAATGTGAGGGTTTATCCACAAGGCTGGTGTCCCATTCCATACTTTAAATGATACCTCTACTCCAACTATTACATTGTTAATAGCTCTGTCAGAAAAGGGATTATATAATTTACGTATCCTGTCACAAAGTTACACCAAGAACTTGCTCTAAATTGCACGGTCAGTTGTTCCTAACAATACATGTACATTTACGTAATGAGTTGTATCTGCTTAATTTAGAAAAGAAATGTAATTTTTATTAGTTTTATAATAAAGTTCCGCTTTCAATCCAACCTCAACATCACTGATATAGAAATCAGATTTTTATGTATTTTCATTTCAAATATGTGCATTGCCAATGATGTGCAACCTCAGATGATGTGCCACCCTAAAGGGCTCGTTTTGCGAAGCTGCATGTTTGAGTTTCAACAATTATCCGCATAAACCATTTTCTTCCGCGCATCACAATGGCCGGTCATATAAGCCTAAGCACGAAAAAGCCAGACTGTAGACAGACTTGACCAAGTCTTACAATTCATGTGCCCTTACATGAAGCCCTTCCCTCACAGGATTGAGAATGGCACTATTGCTGACAACAATGTACCAATCCTCCGTTCAGGTGTTAACGGTTTCAGACCGTGCAAGTTTGTACAACGATCTTCTGTCCGAAGTTGTATGTTTACCAGCATATGCCAAGTCCTTTAGGACAGAGAGGATAAAACACAAATGTAAAATAGTCTACGAATGAATTTCAAATTTCGGCCAAGATATTTCGGATGATAAGGAAGATTTGAACTTGTTTATGGAATTGTCCAATGTTATTTCTTCGGTTTTTGCAAGAATTATTAATTCTCTACATTCTAACCTGCATACGAGACCTGTACTTTAGACTTTCCCATTTTCAAGCCGAGTAACGTGGCTACCAAGAGAAAGCTTTTTTTTTTAAATGTATGCCCAGGCGTTATCGAAAATGGTTACGGGCAAACAAAACGCCAACTCTTGTGGCTGTCGACTGCTTAATTTTCTCATTTATGCAACCAACTACTGGCTAAAGCTGATGAAGAAACTTCTCGTAGACCATTTTAGCTTGAAGGTGGATTCTTGTTGGATTTGGCAGCCATTCAAAGCCATTTTTTGTACTCTAAAAATGCCTGTCGGGGTAACATTTCCTATACGCAGGTTGGAAAGTACAAAATATTTTAAGTAAGTTTTGCATATAATAGATATAACATTGATGGACGATTTCCATAATTAACGGTTTTGAATGTTGCCAAGTATTCGATCGCGAATGATCTTGAATGTACCTTGATGTTGACAGTTGTTCTCTTCAGCATTTGTCTAAAAGATTTCGCCCGTACTGGTACATGTGTAGCTTCTCTTCGAGAGAACCAGGCACACATTTCCAAAGTTTAAGCAGGTAAAACAGGAATTGAGGATAGATGCATTGTTATTCCGAACATATGAGAAATAGTGGTACTTGCAATTTTCAATCCTGTGGTTCTGTATGAAGACAAATTTGAAGGCAAGAACAATTAGATTGGATTCTTGGATTCTTGGATTGTGGGTGTAAAGGTGGGCTACTCCTGCTTGGACTTTAGCACAATGGTCATTGTGATATGGGGGTATGGTTTATCAAGACGTTTATTGTACATATATCTACGAATAATTCAGTCGGCGCAATCGCGACAAATGTGTCATTAGCAGTTGTCTGGTCGCCAACTAATGTAATTGCGTTATTGGCAGGCGAATCTGCATGCAGAGTCTACGACTAATGACGCAATTACGGCAATTTCGACATTAACGGTTAACGTGTACATCTAAACCGCTAATGTCACAGCAAAGTTTTTGTAACCTAGTAATTATATCGTGTGAATAGCTGTACATATCTGTTTCCATGCGGAGTTGGGCCTTGTCGGAAGGTCACAAGATTTAGGCGGACTACATTGATCTTTTGATATGTGATGACCCCGTCACCTGTGCGTCGACCTATGACCTCGACTTTGACCTTGACCTTTTACTTTGACCTGATAGTGTTCACTTAATGGGTTAAAATGCGTAATGTGCCTATTTCCGTATACTATGCAACTGAGATTTTTTATATTCCGCTTGGCACTAATCCTGGCATCCCTTTTATTGAACAATATCTCGATAGTTACACTGAATCAACAGTTGACACACTGATTTTCGAGGTAAAGGTCAATTCCGACCTCGGATTCGTGAGGGGCCCTCGGTGGCCGAGTGGTCTAAGGCGCTTCGCTGGTGACCGCTAGCTGAACCGGCACGGGTTCGAGCCCAGCTGGTCCATGTGTGAAAGTGTCAGTTACTTACCGAAGGGCGGTGGTTTTCTCCGGGTACTCCGGCTTCCTCCACCAACCAAACTGACGGTCACCATATGAGTGAAACAAACTTATGTGTGACATTAAGCCAAATTCCCTCCCTCCCTCGGATTCGTGATCAGCGAACTCGATAATTCTACACGTGCGGAACATGTTGATGTATGAATTCATATAATCTTAGTTTACATCTGTTAAAATTAATAATCATTTTTCGGGTAACGTCTGATTCTTCATCCCGATTGGTTGTAACTCGGTGACATGACGTTCTGTAATTTGTGATAGCGCACGGTCTCGAGGCACCGTCTCGAGGCGATAGCTCACGGTCTTTAGACAATTGCTCACCGTCTCTATTAGTCCATTTCTCTGCTAACAAAAATACATGCATCCAGTGGAGCAACAATTAGTCAAAGAAAATATGTATGTGCACATGTGATGGTGTAAATACCAAATGTATACTATCCGTTCGGTGATTAATATTTTGCTGGTTTTGAGACGAGGATTTTTTTTTCAGCTCAAACTATCGGGAGTCGAATTTATCGGATCTAAAAAAGCGAACTTTCAAACTAGTCTCTTTTACCCGCCAAGCTGTACATTTCACGTCAGGTGTTCTTTCTGTCGCAGGGTGAAAGTGACTACGTTACAGATCGAGTCGATCGGGAGGTTGCTGATTTCATTCTGAGGAAACTCCAAAATAAAATAACCATAATTTTGTTAAATGGATAGTGTTGATCCACACGAACTCACTGAATTCGAGCCACTAAATCCCTTTGACATCAATCTTATAAAAAAAATATCACTGATACACTGTTTTATTATACCGAAAAATTAGATATGCAGAGTCTCTGCGGAGTGTGATATCATACCCCGCAGCATGGACTATCTGTAAATTATTTCCAATGCGACTGTCCGTGCACTGTATATACAAGTTAAGAGTTTGAGGCTTCCATTCCCTCGAACTTCGCTGTTGTCGATTGTGTGCATGGCTCAACCATTTAGTGAGTTTATAATAAACGCGAATTTAATATTTGATGGCCTGATAAAAGGGTCTAGATTCGGATTATTGTTGAGCACCTCGTTAAAAAAAATATGTTTTATATCCAACATGAAGCATGGATACCCTGTTTCGTTTGAACGGTTTCAACAATTCCACAGATATCTGCAAAATGTACATAGAAGCATTGCTTGTGATTATACAAACAAATGGGTATGAAGAATATTTTACTTATGATCCAGAACAAGTATACTGTATTTGGTTACAAATCGCTTGGCTTTTGGGGATTTTTTTTTTTCATGGAGGGGTCTGGAATTTAAAAATTGCCCGTTCTGTTTTGACCATTCCAAGCCTGATCTCTAAGTATTTTCATTGCAGAAAACTCTGAAGATGATATTAACTTCCTTATTACTACCTTGTTTGGTAAGTATCCACAACCTGGGTGAATGCATTTAAA
Source organism: Hanleya hanleyi (assembly GCA_036873755.1). Classification (NCBI taxonomy): domain Eukaryota; kingdom Metazoa; phylum Mollusca; class Polyplacophora; order Lepidopleurida; family Hanleyidae; genus Hanleya; species Hanleya hanleyi. Next base: position 25,972 of record JAVTVY010002749.1, on the reverse strand, counting down.
ATCAAATACCCTGCGTGTGATCTTGCGGCGATTTGTCGGCCTCGTTTTGCTACCAAGTTGTGTGTAGTACAGCATATTAGGACTCATTCCAACTGGAAACCAATTTGAAAGTGGCCAAAATAGCATTGTGAGTTGGCCATAGACAATATTAGTCTGCCAAGATGACCCACTGGTGCCACTGACCAAAACATCAAAGGCCTGCATTGTATCTTTTCCTATGTCTGCTCGCAATAGAAGTTTGCTTGTTTTAAACTATCTGAACTGCACACCCAGTTCATTCTCTTCTCCATTTACGAATAGTACCAATGTTTTCGCTGATTTCAAGTTGGTAATGAAGTTGTGTGGAGGGCAGTGGGCCGATAATAGTGTAATATTTAAACGTCATTGCAATCGAACTAACAAAAGATGAAAAAAGGCGAATAGTTTATCAGTATTCAACGCAGGCATTCCTCGAAATCTGTGTTATGGAATCGAGTGTTCTTGCACAGCATTTTGGAAATTTCTGGGAAGCGTACGCCCATAAGAAAATAACTTTGTTTGTGCAGTGCATTTAATTCCTAGATTATTTTTAGTCGAAAGGTTGACAATGAAGTTAAATGATTTTCCAACTTTGTTCACTTTTATATGAAAATTTTGAGAAATTGTCTAAAATTGTGGTCAACAATTCAGATAAAATGAATCGCCCTTCCCAATATTTGTACGGTAACCTTTTTTTCTTGCAGAAGATTATTCCATCTTGCAGTTAATTTGGACTGGTTTAAGTCGCACAGCCTAATTGTATTCCACTTAATTGTTGCGTTACAAGCTTGCACGCTTAATATTTAACATCTATAGAATTTCATAAGCTAAAGTTTACTTCTGTATACTTGTCTTTTCAGGTTTATTTGGCCTCCGCCAAAGATCCCATTATCCAACGTAAGTAACTATTCTTGCACCAGTGTAAGTATGGCGTCAAACAGATGTGGCGTACCACGGTGGCCAACAAATCTGAAATTACTGAAAATTGCAAAATTTGTGAGTGGATATATGCGGATATAGCTTAAAAATAAAATTTAAGTCGGAAGGTCAATATCACAAATTTGGCACAAAAATCGGCATAGCCCCTGAATTCAATTATCATTTTGAAGTTGATAAATCAGACATCAAGATCAACGTCCATTGCCCCCTCTCCCCTCCTCCCCCAGAAATCGTTGAAATTTTTGTGTTGACAGTCCTCTAGTACATAGTTGATTGTATTACAAGCTTTCGGAGAGAACTTACCCATCATCAGGTCCTACATGGCAAACTGCCACAACTGCAGTTTTTTCATTTTGTGTGCCAAGCTTCTGCTTTTGGCTTCATAGTGTGTCGCAATTCTAGTGTAGATGAGGGTGCGGGGCGGTTTTACGAAACTGATGAGAAATCACGCGACAAAGAACACTTTGTACATAGTTGATTGTATTACAAGCTTTCGGAGAGAACTTGACCCATCATCAGGTCATGCATGGCAAACTGCCATGTATGACCTGATGATGGGGAAAGTTTTGCCGTGTATGACTTAATGATGGGGAAAGTTTTGCCGTGTATGACCTGATGATGGGGAAAGTTTCGCCATGTATACGACCTGATGATGGGAAAAGGTCTCTTCGACAGCTTTTAATACAATCAACTACAAAGTGTTCTTTGTCGCGTTATTTCTTACCAGTTTGGCAAAATCGCTCCACACTCGCATCTACTCATTTCGTGAGTCTTGTACCAAACTGTTGCAAAGGTGTAGATTGTGATCAGTCTTCAGGAATACATTTCGCTTATGGCTATAGCAAGACAACTATTGAGGTCGAGGCCAGAGGGGAGATAATCCGAAAAACCACATAAAGTCACTTCTGTGATTGAATGCATTAGCGGGTCAAGGTGGAGGTCAACGGTCAAGGTCGCTGATCACTGAAACTAGTGAACTTCTTGGAACCAGAGACCAATGTTAAAGACATAACATGCATAATTCATGGTGTCAATAAGGCTCTTGTTAATCTTAAATTAACCAATTTTCAGTCGTTCCGAGATGTCCTCCGAACATTCTTGGTGAAGTAATGCTCGAACTCCGGGCAGAAGTTCCTGCTTATGCCGTAGCCAGTTGTAAGAATGGACACAAAGATTTCATCACATCGAACGATATACAACACCGGCTCCTGGCCTCCTTGGACGAACATTACATTGGGCATGACTGTCTTTTCTATGTAAGTATGTCATTCGAGCTAATAGCGTTATCTATTTTTACGTAATCGCTTAAAAAAAATGCCGGGAACAATGAATATAAAATGGCCCACTCTCAACTGAAGATATTTTTTAATATGCTTTAAAAATATTTTGGAAGATGTTGACCCGGTTTATGGGATGAAATGTTATGTGAACTATTTATTTTTGCCATAATTATCTAGTGTGCATTCTTGTATAATCAAATAACCCAGGTTTGATCAGACCCCAAAAACATCTTTGTACAATTATTTACGTCCATTATCCCCGGGGTGGTCTCCACCCTAGTGGTTCCGAACCCAAACTATGCCTCATCCCACCACATAACTATGTATTCTGAAGGCTGAATCTTTGTACATTTATGGGACACGTCTATTACCCTCGCTGGGAAATGATCTGCATGTAAGCTAAAAGAAAAATGGCTCTGCAATTTATTTTTCATGTTGTGCAAAACTTTTTTTTCAAGGGTTACTTGGCATACTTTGTAGCTCTGCCCCTCTTATTTATGATATAAAATAAATTGATTTTAACTGGTGGACTGGAATATTTTGCGTAAGGTTAAGATTAATAAGTCTAAATTGACGAGATTTAGAATTTGGTTACTTTCTATGGTCGCCAGTAATACCTGGTAGAGGTGTGCAATATACCAGAAGGGGATCAAAGCCGTTTTCTTCAAAAATAAATAAGCAAGTGACTTTCCATCCTGGTAGAGCTATTAGGGGTTATTCTACAATCCCTCACCACATTTGACCAAACGACCAAAGTTCAACAAATTCAAGGGTGATTAACGGCCATTTTGATCACCGAGGTTATTGCTTACGACTCCTTTTCTCTATCGGGTGAGATGGAGACTTTCTTTTGTACAGCAACTAACTGTACCATCTATTCAGTTTCTTCTCTGCCGTCTTGTTGATTGTTTACCCACAATACCGCTGTCTGCCCAGGATCTAAAGCAGGTGCATGTATTTACGTTGCATTGGCTTTTGCAATTTAAATGTAAGAATGTGTTCGAGCATGACTTGTGCATCAGTTTGGTGAGCCAATTGCCAGCTGTTCAAGGTGAAAAAGAAACCTATTGCTTGACGGTTCACGTAAAGTCGCGAAATTGTGACGGTTTGTGTTGACAACCAACATGGTCTCCATTTCCAACTTGCAGAAACGATATGGCACGAATACCTTCACAGTGGATGTGGAAGTAGGATGGGGCGAGACTGACAATGGTCTAATTACCAAAGCTATGATGCATACTTTAACCTGTTCCTATGATGACCATGGCATGGCTCTGTCGTCCACTGACTACGTGTCCGATGGGTAGGTTCATTTGTCTCCAGCGACTACGTGTCCGATGGGTAGGTTCATTTGTCTTATCTTGAAATGGATTCTGCTTGGGTGACGTCGATTTAAAATTTTGCCTTTTGTACTGTGCATTTGTCTCCAGGTACAGCTTCAACTCGAACTGTGTTAATATTGGGACAGCAATGTTAAGCAATTGGTCAATGCTCCTTTGAGTGGTGATTTGAACTAATCCTTTTTTATACGACCGTCAATTTTGACCGGACGTGTTACAATATCGCGTTGACCGTCACGTATCTGCTTGATCCTAACAAATTTGTCGTACATTATCGTCACCATGTGAAGATGTGCAGGTGAATTTTCCAACCCGAGCCGACGTTTGTCCGGAGTTGTGATCCTTGATCGTCGAGGAAAACACTTCCATCAGCTACCTTGTCTTTTGAACGCATGTCTTCAAAGATTTGCTGGATGAAATTTAACACACATTATCGTCACCATGTGAAAATATCCTTCTTGACTCTAGCCGAGGTTATGACCCTTGACCACGAAAAGAATTACTTTCATCTGCTAACATTTCTTGTGAGCAGAACTCGCCAGAGTTTGTTAGTGCCACACATTGTCATGATGGAGCCTGATGTCCTGATAATATAGATCATGTGATGTAGGATTTCCTTAACATTATTTTTAATAGAATGATCCCATTACTAGGACATCAATGATCAGCTGATTCGATTATCTCCTTGGCTTTCCGTTATTGCTCATAACCGTATTTATCTCCCAGACCCTTCTCTTCCTTTTGGGGTTTAACCAGATCTCTGCAGTGTTTAAGGGCGTATCTTTGAGTCACTTGAACTCTTTTTTTATTTCGGACAATGCTACATCTGGTCGTCAAAATTGGCATATGACCTTGTTTCATCCCTCATAAAGTCCATGATGCATTGTGTATCTATTATCGGTGTTGAATGAATATAGCGAAAACGGAAAACTATGTAACAAGACTTCAATTCAATTGCCAACACCATATCGCTGCGGTACCACAACTGAAGGGGTAGATGATAGATTAATCTAGTTACATTAAGGACTTCACGCTCTGGTTATGCATGAAAGTTACAAATTTCATGTTTCATATTGGCGCTGATTTCGTTAATTCTAATAGAATTGACGAGGCTGTTTTACATCTGTGCATACTATTTACAAAATGTTTACATTAGAATGGTTAAGACTATAAAATGAATAACGTAGTTAAGTGCAATAATGAAATAGGTGATATTTTTAATCCGATTGCCTGATGTAAAAGTAACGTTTAGGTGGCAATTTTTAAAACAGAAGCTCCACCGTGGATATAGCCTAAACTCCAGATGAAGAGACCCCCTCCGAAAGGTTCCATCAGCGCCCTCCTGCAATAGTGGCCGAATGTGTTCGCCAATGCACAATGCCCGAAAATGAAGCGAGGACCACTCGGACTCTGGATTTTTTTTTCTTCTTTTTTTTGTAATTTCATCGAAACCCTTTTGCCGGTCAGAGTGAATGTCCATGAACTATATACCACTGGACGTTCCGTTTTCAAGACGAGAATGCATTTATTTAGATAAAAGCTTTGTTGTGACCTTGGCCATTTGCATTTAATCATTTACATTCTTCCAACATGTCCATTCGATGTGGTTGATGAACACCTTTCACAGTATCCTCCTTGCTAAATATTTTGAATCCACTGTAATCTAACGAACCTCTTGCTCACAATACTATAGATAGTGGAGTATTAATTTAATCGCGATAGAACAATTGCGTCATGCATCGGGAAACTCTCCCTTTCGAGACGCAAGGTCCTGTCTTTTTCACAACGTCTATACTTCTAACAAAGTAAGGAGTAGAAGTGTTCAGTAAACCCGTTAGCATGGGGAAATACAAACCATGGAAATATCCCATTGACCAAAATCAGCCATAGGAAAAAATCCATGCACGCACCTCCTATTCCTTGTCCATCTACCTATTCCCCTGTGCTCGGGACCAATTCCGTGGACATGGAACAGAAATCCTGGCGCTCGCCCCATCCATTCCTTGCGCTCGTGAAATATTCCACACCCGCGTACAAAATTCTGACAAATTTGCACCAACATGCTGACTTCACGATCGCGAGGAATGGATAGGGTGAGCGCCAGGATATCTGGTTCATGTACACGGAATTGGTCTCCAGCACAGGGTTATGGATAGATGGAGGCGCATGCGTGGAATTGTTTCTCATGCATGAAAATGTCTCCAGCTGAAAGTTCTATTCTTTCCAGTTACGTCAGTCCGGGAGTGAGCAAAGCGAACATAGCCAACGAGGGAACATCGCCCAAATTAGATCTGAAGCTCCTCGACGTTCTGGATAAACCGATCGCTATGGGCAAACTAACCGTCGGGAGGAAAGTAAGACTGCAAGCTATTGATATATCCAGTAAGTATTGTAACTATTGGTAGATCCAGTGAGTACATTGTAACAGAACAGACGGAGTTATCAGACCAAACTCAAATATGGAAGACTGTTGCGACCATAAACTGCTTTAGTCTGATCCGGTTGTAGCCTGGCGTTACTTGCACCAATCCGGTTATAGTATTTAAAGCAAGTTTTTGATAATATAATGACCGCAACAGTTAAACATTTGGTCAAATGTGATCCTGCAGCGGAACGAGAGAAGCATATATAGGACGGCATTTTCTCTGAAGCTAGCACCCCATTTTGCTTGTTGTGGAAGATTAATTGGTTTCTCGAACATTTTCGCATCCAACACGTTGAACACATTTTTCTCCCATTTTTCAGATTCTGTACCTGCCTTCCGGGCTGAGAGTTGTGTGGCCAAGAGTGGTGATATCGTCTATAATCTTCTCACCGAAGGGTAAGCTGTACACATGTACCTAAAAAACCTTCAAAAGCGTCCACGTACTGAATGTTGAGGTTGACACAAACTACCGGTCTGCAGTTTAGAATTGCCAGTTCTGCATGCAGGGGTATTCTGATTCTGGAACTACAATAACTTAAATTGCTCATCTTCCAATGAAATTGCGCGGATAGAAACAAACCTGTCGTTGGACGATATACTGCCAGGAGACCCTAAAATAATTGTTTGCGGTAACCATATAAATTCGTCTAGAATATATGCCTGCTGTCTCCAAAGCGTTCTAATAATGGCATCGCAGTATATTGTCTAATGTAATTACGCCCTGCTGCTATCGTCGGGTCCAATGATGTTCACCTGCTCTTGGTTGATTAATTGGGAATGGTCGATTTCACAGGCTAAGGACGTGTATACTTTCTTTTTTTTTTGCTAATTTGTGCATAATTTTTACTATTTCAGGTGCGGTGATGGGACGGTCTTCGACAAGATAACTGGCTTCAACACCATTGGACACTATGTATACAGTCCCTATTTTAAGGCCTTTAAACTGCAAGGATCGGAATCCATCCACTTCGAATGCAACTTCACCATATGCTCGTCTGGTTGCGAAGGGGTAATTTGTTTTGTTCATCGGAGATAGAGAATTTTCAGCCAGTAATCCAATGAAATCGGTGTGAAAAATTAAGAGTATAGTTACTGGTATGTTCAATCCGTGGACACTGAATACTTGCAGCAACATACAAAACGAGGAAATATAAACTTTTCAAGGTTCATTTTTGTTGGACAGAATGCATGGTTTAGTCTATGAACTGCTTGACCCTAAATGGTGTATACTAAAATATTTTCCCAGGATTCCTGTCTAGCTAAGATGAGAAAGAGGTTGAACGGGGATTCATCTGAGGGTAGGTTGTCTTGAAACTCTTTAACTTCTATTCCATACCCTGCAAGGAACAGCTGGTTACTTTCAGCTGCAATTATGCCGTCACCCCCCAGATATATCACGGGGCTTTTAATATTGGATTGTATTATCTGATCGTCCTTTTCGATCCGTCCATTGCTAAAGAGCCCGTAGCGTAGCCGGGGAAGCTCTTGTTAGTCATATTGCCATGGTTCGTCTATCAAAGCCGAACTATGCAAGAAAGCGGGGTTGCCAAACTATGCAAGAAAGCGGGGTTGCCATAGTTAGGATCAGTCGGTTATTTTGCAGGAGTTGTCAAGAATGTGACTTCAAGACCTCTCTGAATATACACCTATTTCAGCAATTTAGAAGCCAGGCAATTTCATCCAGGGTTAAGTTTAATTTCGGTATCCGAGACTGTTGTTACTCGATACTCCCGTCTCCTCCCCCAGCTGAAATGATCTTCTACCAGCATATTCTGAATTTTCCGCAAGCGGCAACTTTTAAACGCTTTGTAAGATTCTTCCGAAATTCGGCTTTCGCATTCCTTACGACCAGACGCCAGTTGGTATTGCATTTCCGCAACATCTGTCTGAAGGTGGCGCCACTGGGTCAAAATTGGACTTGCTTCTTTGTGTCCGTGGACGCCCGTTAGAATTTTTTGCAAGCGATAACTTCCAAACGCTTTGTAGGATTCTCCCAAAATTCGTGATATGCATTCCTTGCGACAAGACGCCGGCTCAGCCGCTGCTATTGCATTTCAGCAACATCTGCCTGGCGGTGTCTTCACTGGGTCTCGCTTCTTCATGTCCATTCCTGTCCGTGGATGTCTGTTCAAATTCTTCACAGGCGATAACTTCCAAAAGCTTTGTCGGATTCCTTCTAAATTTAACATTTGTTACTTGTTGCCTTTAAAATGAGGTAGTTTCATCTGAGCACCAATATTTGAGAAAGATTTTATGCTTCACTGAAAGAAGGCGGAAATTGTGAAAATTTTCACCCTAAGATCTAACTTGATTTATCGTTAAAGTTCGGGAGAGGAACAACCCACTAAGGGATCTATGGGTAGAGCCACATGTTTAATTACTTAATTTTTTGTCATTTCCAGGAGAATCGGTGATTGATTCCTACATTGTTACCGCTGGTTCGAACCATGTCCTGACTGAGAAAATCGAAGCAGACGAAGCTGGGGTCGTAGAACCAGACTTTTACTGGGAGACTAACCCGTCCGATTCCAGCGAATACCAGAAAGTCCTCGGTTTTCGAATTGGCGATGAAGTCGTCAAATTCCTGTTTGCTCCCAAAGAGCAGAACGGTCTATCGAAGAGATCGGGGATAGAAATTGTGGGAGTTCTCTGTATTTTGAGTCCATTTGTGATAATTAGTTTAATTATGAGCGCGTATCTCTGCTATTCACAGCCCCTCTCCAAGAGATCCTCGTCGTATAATGGTCGTTTAACTGTATGAAATGTTTTCTTTTCTTTTCCTCTATTTTTGTTTTACTTTGAAGCATGGAACTACCACAATTTGTATCGTCGAACTAAAAATAAAAACCTAAAAAAAAAGAAACGAAATACTTTTTGTAAGTAAACAAACTGGAATAAAAACTACAATACTTATCACACTAAGATTGCTTTGTTTCTTGATTACTTTTTATTATTCATTCAAGTGACTGGTGTATTTGACGCAGGTGGATTACCGTTGGGACGAAAATACCCATTTCTCCATTTACGTAGTTTACGCTTCCCAAAATGAAGTGCCAGTGCACCAAGTTGGTGCTATTCTTCCGTGCGCATGGCTATGAAATCTCTCGGGGCTCCTGCTCCGAGAATATTTAATTTGAAATTTTGAAGCAGTCCAGCAGGAAGGTCTTCTGGTCAGGTCTCTGAAATGATGGCTCTCCAATTCGGCGGGAGAAAGATTTTTCTTGATTAATTTGAAAAACAAATTTGCGTTTCTTGGATCAATGGCTCATAAATTCAGTTAGTTTAAAGAAGTTCAATTTAAAGAAAACTGGACCGCTCCCGGTCGCCTGGAGAAGATGTAATTCCTTTAAAAAGTAGTGTACAATGCCAATCAAGCATCACTTCAAATGTGAACTGCGTGAACTTTCAACCTCGAACTTTCAACCTCTTAACTTTTAACCTCGTGATATTTTAACCTCTTTGTTTGTTGTCGTGAACTGTTGATCTCGTGAATTTTAATACCATGTGGAAAATCAGAAAACATTGGTTTTGCTTCACGGTGGTCTAATTATCCATGGTCATTCTTTTTTTAATACCGGCCTTGTTAAAGTCTGTTCATCACTTCCTCCGGTGCTACTTGTACCTCCATATGGAGAGTTACATTATCTTCGCCATATCCAAACGGACTATTGAATGAAATTCAGTTCACGCGAATGGTCTAACCGGTACACATATTTCCGTGCAAGCGTAGTCCCGGTTTTAACATAGGCCAGGTTAAAATGCACCGACACTTCCAGGGGGGTGATTTGGCCTTGAGGAAAGTGGGTCCGTGCCTTGACCTTGAGGTGTACTGTTATGGTTGTCTTCCTTTCAGGACGAAAGAGTGAAATCCTGGACGATCTGAGCCATTGTATACACGACTTTTATAACCCCTGCTGTTTTGCTCGGGAATTGGCTATAGTGACGTCAAGGGGGATGGGCTCCATCTACTGACACCTGTTGACTACATGTTAAATGCACACGCATCAGAATTTGGTCGAGCAAATCTCTGCCAATATCTATCCGATTTTCATTCTGTTTAGTGATTATTAAACCTGAAGATTCGCGTTTCGGAAATGTGTAGTTCGAAAAACCGTTCCTTTCGAATCCTGGCGAAATATTTACCAAAATACATGGTGTCGATTCGCAGAGAATTTTTGCGATACGCTCCCTCTCTGTTTTTATCATTTCTTTCAAGGCGCCTTCATCAAGTAAAAGCCCATGTATATATTTGTCATCTAGGGTATTATAGGTTTATGAAAATATAAATCATTTCTTTTTCTCCAGTCGTTTTCTTGTAATGTTTGAAAGAAGTGTAAACAATCTAAGGCGGAACATTCTGCCGACAGATACCGACACGTTAAATGCTGCTGACCTACTGCATACGCGTATAAATCAGAATTTTATCGAGAAAAATATTGTGAGAATTAGGTTTTTTCCAATACAGACCATTAATAAAATTTAAAGATGTTATTGCAAGACTAGGGAATAACAATGGATATTTTAGAAAATGTCGGCTGCCGAAAATTATTGAAAAATGCATCAATTTAGCTCTAGTCCTGCATGCCATAACTCTCTTTATTAGAGAGAGGAAAAGGAAAGAATTCTGTCCATTTTTGCTGGTGTTTCAATACTTCTCGCTTCGTAATATGAGTAGTCCCAACTGGCTTGTGTCGATGGTTTGCATGTACCGGTAGAAACCACGATCAAGACATTTGAACTTGTAACTGCAATAAACCGTTGTATTATCTGATAATAAGTAACAATAATTGACGAACACATAAAATGAAGCACATAAAAATGTAGTAAAAGCCAGACTGCCACGGTATAACAATCGGCTTGTCCCAAAAGAAATTAAATGTAATGAACCGGTACAATGCCAATACACACTCGCATATAAAAATAAAGTAAGGCGTAATAAATAACAACATAGTATGTTAATTTCATGTATAAAAGCGCATTAAGTGTATACAAGTATATATATATATCAAACGGCCTTCGATGAAACAGACTGAAAGAACATTCAAAAACTTTCTATCGCAACTGAGCATTAAATCGTTCACCGCCGATGGCAGCTACACGGAAGACCAGTTGGAGAAGAGCCCTTCAGCCAGTTATAGTGCTCGTCGGAAAGAAAGGAATGAAAGATTCCATGGAAAAGAATTTACGCGTCAGACAGAGCAAGTTTGCGGTCTTAGGTAGAGAGGATGTTGAACCGCATCCGCCTCCATCGATGCCTGGTCTTATGCCTGACGAAATGGGGAGGATACAGCATCAATAGGAAAGAATCCACTAACTAACTTGAGCCGATGCCTATTTCCTCCACCTGATGACGTTGCAGTTATGCAGGCATATTACGAAGAAGACGAACACTTCGAAGAGGTGTGTATCGGAAAAGGAGAGCGGAGGAGTCTCGAACAGGAGTAGGAAAGCCGGCCGAAGAGAAGTCGACAGAGGTGGATTCCGGTAAGGAGGACGAAACCCGACCGCTTAAAACAAGAAATTTCCTGATCGTTCGATCAAGGACTATTGCTCAGTCCCTTCTCGGGTCCAGCCAATACAACGGACAACGACCAATATAATTGTGAGTAATTACATTGTGTCACATGGTTTGAATATACAAGAAAAGGCCAGAGAAACCGTGCATGTCATGAATTGAAAAGTCTAGATTTAGTCTCTGCAAAATCCTTTTTCTGAAAGGTGCTATAGATGCAGATCTATATAAAGGATAAAGATAATAAATTATCGTTATTTTTTATGTATTCACAGCAACGCAAATTAAGAGTTAATCGTATTGCGTAATTTATAAACCCCACAAGCAGCAACGCTACCGTCTGTTCTTAACCTTTGTTATGACACGGTCCATCACGCGAATTCAAAAATTGCCACTACCTCGGCTTAAAAGACGGTAAGCAACAACTTAAGATCTAGATTGATATTCATTACAGTATTCTCTGACATTGATATTCTTTGTATCATCTGCAAACGAAGGAATACTGCGATTCAGTTTGGGGGAAGAAATCCTACCATATATTTGTAACTTTCCGTTCACAGAACTCTGATCCGTAATCACTTCATCATCAGATGAAGAACCCGGTTGAGTCGGAGACTGCAGAGTGGGAAGGTTGGGGAATCTCCCTTGCCAACACTAACCACTGGATTGTAAGTATTTCAAAAATGTGTTCCCCTGTGGTAACGTGACCGGTGTGCAGGCGTGGTTTGCTTGTGCGCTACGTCGTTGAGAGGGACTCGTTAATTTTGTTGTTTCAATGATTTGATGGTGGTCTGTTAACTCGATTTTTGACGTTTTAACCTCCTTTTAGCTGGTCATATTTGTACGAACCCATACCAATCCTTAAAAAACTTTAACAAAATTTGTTAAGAGTTTTCTAAATAAGGTGATGAAAGTTCACACCATAGGGATTCTCCAGCTTTAGCTGACGTAGCCTGATGGTCCGTTGCAATTAGTAATAGAGGGTAACGAAGCGGAGCTCTTTATCCGCGTATTAATAGGACCTTAAAAGAGGACGATCAGCTATACTATTTGAACTATAACGCTTGTTATTAACGTTATTTTTATTCTCTCCTATATTAATCCTATAGAAATAGTACTCATCTTTTTTCGATTTCATTATTAATAGGAATGCGTTGAGGCATAGCTTGAAGGAGGCATATGATCGCAAGAAAGGCTGATGGAGTTTACGGACTCGCTGAATTTAGCGGAAAGATTAATCCAGCTAAAAGGGCAAATAAATAAGTTACTAATGATGCATAACTTCATAACCAAACATCCATCTATTTTTAAATAGTTTAGGAATAAATTATATTATCTTCTACAATTTTCTATTTCTATTTAAAAAAATGACCTATCTCTCTGTATATTCGTGTTATGAATCACCACTCCTCCCGTTCTCAGTCCTCGTTCCTCATCGCTCCTCCTCACTACTGTTATCACTTGCCCACCTCGCTCTTCCTCACTCCACTTCGCTCTTCCTCACCCCACCTCGCTCTTCCTCACTCCTCTCCACTCTTCCTCGCTCCTGATTTCTCCTCCCTCGCTCATGTTGTATAAACGTGTTTTCCTCTTGTATACGATGATTCATGGATTGTAGTCTGTCAAATATCCTGATACGAATTGATTAATATAATATGTATTTCGCTATATGATGAGTTTGCTTTATTCTCTGCGCTTTAGTGGGTCGTATCTTCCAGTCCCTTTACTCCAGAATCGGATATGTATCCGATTTTTCTTTTGAACGGGTTGTGGCTTGGGAATAACCCGGCTTTCAAATGTAGAGGCGCTGGTGTAGCTGCATTACGGTTTACGAACATGTCTGTGGTCAATGTGTAAAACTTGTCGGCTCCCCACGCTTTCCCATCTTCGAACATTGGATGTTTGGAGTTTAGAGATCGTCAAATATGCGAACACCGGCAGAAATATTCTCTCAATTGACTTTAGCGGATACGTTGTTTGCGAAGTTAAACATCTTGCACGTGTGAGATTGTCCAGAGATGTGATAATTCCAACAAACTTCATCTGAGTAGTTTTTAATCTACAGAATCGCGCGGTCCACCATGACCATCGTATGAAGGGATTAGTATACTCGTTTCACCTTGAGGATACTGAGCACTCCTGCACACATCCTGTAGAATTTTTCTGTATGCAGCTGGAAGGGTATATATTTGTTGAAATCGCATTTCTTAAGGATTCCAAATACATAAATTTGCTCACTGTAAACCTGCAGGTTTTGAGGACCTTCGGATTTAAACACAAATTAAATTTAATTTTAATGTTTTGAACGCTATTTCCAAAAAAGTATTTAACTTGCCGTAACTTATCATTTCCTGTAGGAGAGAATAAGAAATCCCTGTCTAAGTTTTATCAATTCTGGTCTAGTTCTCAATCTATTGACATTTAATGGTATCTCAAGTTACGAGAAGTTGAATACTTTTTGCAAAATAGCTATTTAAAAAAGAAGGTTCATTTTTTGCTTTTTTTTTAACTTTTTTTTAAATATCTTTACAACGTGCAGATTTACAGTGAACACATTTATATATTTCGAATCCCTAAGAAATGCTCTTTCCAGAAATATATACATTACCATAGCTATACGGCATACTTTCAGCTGTATAAAGACAGGAGGGCTCGGTATCCTTAACAATGGTAATCCTGCTTAGGTAGCGTTCCCAATTAGCGTTTTTGCTTCGTTCGTTTAAATCTCTGAAAAAACCCCAAGTCGTTCTACACCCATCGTTTTGATTTTCGTGAAAAACCATTGAAAAAACCATTCAACGCATTGGTTCGTTCGCCAGTGAACGAAGTCGTTCGTTTCACAGAAAACCATTGCGTTTTTTCCCTTCTTTGTTTTCCATCGTTCGATCGTTCGCTGGAAAACGAAGGCGCAATAATACAATCACGTGATGTTCGCATTATCCAACCTGATAACGCAATCTCTTTGGGCACTGAGAAAAGAATCCGTTAATTCAATGCCTAATTCTCTGACGTTTGGAGAGCCAGTAAATTACTTTTACGTGTAACTAGTGTTGAAGTTCAGCTGCATACTTAGAAGACAAAAGAAAGTAATGCACAGGTTTTTGCCCCGGTTTGAGCCGATACCATCGCGTCAGACACTGATTATTCGGTTCGTCCTAAATGGCTAAATGCTATCTCCTGGTCAACCCCCGATCGCATTATTTATTGTTATATCTGAATTTGTATTATATAGAGAGTCTACTATATTGATAAGCTATAAGTACGTGTAGGAACAAACGATACACCAGCCCGTGGTGACGCCTTTCGGTTTCCTCCCCGTTCTATTTCGATCGAAACGTCCGAGTTTTCAAAATGGACATGAAATTTATTGATAATCTGGAAGGCGGTCCTGGTTTGTATATGTCCGTATCTTTGACCGTTTCGTCGCTTCTCAGGCGATCGGAGTGTTGTGCGGGCACCAAATTTTGGGACCGCTTGTCGTATACGCATATCGCGGCCCAAAATGGAATCCCGACAAAGATTTTTTTCGGAAACGTCTTTCTTCCATACTATTGAACGTTTAATCGGTATGTCCTGAGGTTTTCCTAATCCAATTGAAACGTGTCGTTTATCTCTAATGAATATATATTTGAATTATATTCTCTTACCTGGATAATTGATTGTATATCCGACGCGGAATAAATGACCTATTTAGGGTATTCTTTGCCTCTTTTGCAGAATACATAGAACATAACCGTCAACCATAGTGTTTAACGTCATGACGCGAAATAAGACTGAACTACGGTCGATTTTAGAAATAAATTAATCAACATGTCATTTGTGTTAATGACATAGACAGGTGCACCTTCCTTCATAAATGACCTGTTGATACTGGATCGCAGAAAATAATATGAATTCTTTACCTTCCGGTTAAAGAGTTGTTTGTATATGTCGGCCATTGGCGGAGCGCGTTGTTAGTTTCACAGTCTAAAGCAATCAGTTTCATGTCGGGTAATACTTAGAGGCGTTGATCGCAAATTCAACTCGGGCTTAGTGATGTTTATTTCACGCGACTATTGACCTCTAATAATTGTAAACCGGACGCAATGCTATTAACTGGAATTGAAGAGTTTTAACGTTTTTATTTTATTTCCATGAATCTATATTATTTTCTTCTCCGTTATAGGCACGATTGTTCCCAAATTAACTCGACATGAACTTCCCGTAGAAGAATTCTCTGCCAAAGATATCAAAACCAGTTCAAAGAAGGAGATTATAAGACTGCTTGACAATTGAAATTGGAGGTGTTGATGATTCACACGTCACACCATAGTCGGTCTGTGAACAACCGTCGACTTAAGAAAACAGCGAAGTGGAGGGGTCGGAGGGGTTAATTTCTTTGAAAGAAAAAATTCAAACAACATTGTTAGCAGGCGTGCCTTAATAATATGCTTACATTGTATTTATTTGTTGCTGATTTCCTGTGTCCAGCAAATTAACCAAATAAATTAGTTAACGCCCAATTCAGGACGCAATGAAGTTTTGGACCTACGGTCACACACGTTTTACTATCAACGGTACTGCTTTGTCCATGAGGACGCTGACATGGAATGCTCAAAAACTTAAATCGAGCGTTCATTTTAAATTCATGCGGTTTCGAGTGAATTAGCCGATTCTTCCTTACTTCTATTTATATCTCCCTCTGCTCTATCATTGTTATTTATTATTTAATTATTTATTTTAATATTTAGCGCTGCAAAAGATCTTAAATGAACTAAGAAACGTACCGTCAAATGTAAATAAAACATTGAGTTGATGGGCCGCGAAATCCGTATGGGAAGCGGCCCTTAAACTACAATTTCAATCGAATTACCAGTCTGTCCTGTGGTCTTCAATGTCATCATTTGTCTGAATAACGGGAGAATCTCTAACGACGCATCGAGTCAAGCTGCTGTCGAACAAATAGTTATCAATAAAGATTTTCTCCCATTCTGATATACTTTCAGAACAACATATGTAATTATATTCTAGGCTTGCAGAATCTCGTACACTTCATCACCTCCCATGCATGATCTTCTCTTCAGCGAGGGCATATGTCCTATCTCAGTTAAACCAACCAGCGCCTGAGCTCGGCGATGTTCCGTTTCACTGAGCCATCTGAGCCGTTACATGCATAGATAGGCAAATTTTGCTGTAAAAATCAAGCCATGCTGCTTATTTGAACTCTAATATTTCAGTATGCATCGCAAAATACATGGCATGATGGCATTTCAAATGATTAATAACTTTGAAATGAAAATGTTTATTTTAAGAATAACACTATCTTGTGTTGTCATCGAAAATAGGCATTCAATTCTTCACAAATCGCTGCAAGATAGGATCAATCTATAATACTTAAACAAGCGTATTTTGTTAAATGAATTTAAATACAAATAATATCAATCATTCAACAATACAAGAAATTTTGGTGAATCTTGTCTAGGCGGAGTTGTGCGGTGCCGTTGGTGGGGGCCGGGTGTTTGTTTTGATCTTGAAACTATATGTCCGGCCGATACTCAATATCGGGATTATGTAATATTTAATTTCAGTGGTCAGATAGTAAGACGGTTGCAGTATCCGTGTTTAATCAGTGTCGGGACATTTCGGCACGCGACATTTCGGCAAGTGACATTTCGGCACGCGACATTTTTCCACAAAGTGAAGGGTACAACATTTCGGCACCCCTTTTTGTCAGACCAATTGCGCTAAAAGTGAAGATTTTCACATTCTTTTTTAACATATGTTCAACATATATAAACATACCGTTTTAAGGGTTACCAAGTTGTAGGTTATCATAGTTGCTCACGATTATCCGCGACATTTCGGCAACTTTTTTCACATATTAAGGTTGATGGCGATTGATTGGTGAGGTTTTTACTCGTGATAGAATATTTATATAATGCTTTTTGCTCTATGAGAAATTCACAACATTTCTAAAACCAACTGCTTATGTGAAAAACGTTGCAGAAATGTCGCAGATATTCGCAACCAAAAAATTTACAACTTGGTAACCCTTAAAATAGTCTGTTTATATGTTAACACATGTTAACAAAAGATAAAAAAATCGTAATTTTTAATATGATTTGGCTCGTTAAAAAAAGTCCCGGAATGTCGTGTGTCGAAATGTCGTACTCTTTACTTTGTGCCGAATGTCGCGTTCCGAAATGTCGCTGTTTGCGGATTCGTTTAATCATAATGATTTTTTTAATTCTTTCCAATTCTATACAAATATTAATCCGTCTTGATGTAACCGTCTTATCACTGTCATCACCATTTCATGCTACCTTTTTTATTTTCACAAATATCCACAGTACCCATTTTTCTTCAATTGCCTGTAGAAAGAAAAGTTCAATATTAAAACAATCAGAAAGTACACTAAGAGAAACACAAACCAACTGACAAACACGCATTTCCCAACTGTAACCATAGTGGTCCCATAAAAAAGCATTCTGGTCACACATGAGTTAATAATGTTAACATTATATTATAGAATTTTTTTTTTTTAAAACATTATATATCTTGCTCGTTTGATGCCGACAGCATACAGGTATTTCAGAAAATAAGACAAACTATATAAACCAGTTATCGGAACAGAATGAATTGAGTTAGGTTGAAATATTCTGAACAGAATGATCATGTGTACGGCTTCTCGTCATTAAATCAGCAATCCCAGTTTTTGGGTTACAACACTGAATAGTCCATGATAGATTATATTTATAAATCCTCGTCCGAATGCACACACACTGTGGTCAGTTTAATAGGTGCCGGGTATATACCGGTAGGCCTGTTATCGACGGTTTAACAGCCTACACTTATGAGCTACCAACATTCAAGCAGTATGTGGGCGTGTCTTAGTGTGACGTCACTCAGGCGGCATTACTTTCGATCGTTTTTTTCTCCAGCAAGTCACAGCCTTAGAAACTCTAGTAAACCATCAACGAACGCAATGGTTTTTTCTTCGTTCGTTTTTTCAATGGTTTTTTTTAGAAAACGAACCAACGATACACCCATCGTTCGTGGCATGGTTTAAACTAAATGGTTTAAACCATGGAAACACGAACGTTAAATGGGAACGGCCCCTTATTCAATTTAATGACAGTTGAGACCGCTAACCGTCCAGGATTTAATCTACTTCCGTTGTGGTTATGCATTGTTCAAAACAATAGATAACAATGCCACAACCTACATACTTCCACATCCCTAACAACGGACAACTCTTACAATAGTGGAGAATAGTTCACAGAAACAAAGGCTAAAAGTTGACGAGATCGAATGACTTCTCCGATTCCTCTACACATTTTACATGTGATGCTGAATCGACATTTTTAAAGTACTTCTAAATCGCGTACTTGAACGTATATAATTCGAATAGCCTTTACGGTGTAGGAAAACAGGAGTTGTGTAGGAATGTGATTTGTTGTCCACTGTAGTGGATGCAAAGCAAACTACATTGGACAGACAACATATCTTAGACCTCGCATCAGAGTGCATAAACAACGTGCAGATACTGCCTTTTGAGATATCTTCTA
This sequence comes from Hanleya hanleyi, assembly GCA_036873755.1. Taxonomy (NCBI): domain Eukaryota; kingdom Metazoa; phylum Mollusca; class Polyplacophora; order Lepidopleurida; family Hanleyidae; genus Hanleya; species Hanleya hanleyi. The sequence goes on along the minus strand of JAVTVY010002749.1, from coordinate 6,911 downwards.
ATACAATCATATCCACACAGACGGGAAAGATAAATTTAAAATATTTTCTTTTCTACAAGATTAATTCAACTGCATAGGTATAGCGATGGTTGGACATTCGCAAAAATGAGTATCTCCCATTGCTTTTCTTCAATGAAGAGATGATGTATCTCCCATTGCTTTTCTTCAATGAAGAGATGATGTATATCCCATTGCTTTTCTTCAATGAAGAGATGAGTATCTCCCATTGCTTTTCTTCAATGAAGAGATGATGTATATCCCATTGCTTTTCTTCAATGAAGAGATGATGTATATCCCGTTGCTTTTCTTCAATGAAGAGATGATGTATATCCCATTGCTTTTCTTCAATGAAGAGATGATGTATATCCCATTGCTTTTCTTCAATGAAGAGATGATGTATCTCCCATTGCTTTTCTTCAATGAAGAGATGATGTATCTCCCATTGCTTTTCTTCAATGAAGAGATGATGTATCTCCCATTGCTTTTCTTCAATGAAGAGATGATGTATCTCCCATTGCTTTTCTTCAATGAAGAGATGATGTATATCCCATTGCTTTTCTTCAATGAAGAGATGATGTATATCCCATTGCTTTTCTTCAATGAAGAGATGATGTATATCCCATTGCTTTTCTTCAATGAAGAGATGATGTATCTCCCATTGCTTTTCTTCAATGAAGAGATGATGTATCTCCCATTGCTTTTCTTCAATGAAGAGATGATGTATATCCCATTGCTTTTCTTCAATGAAGAGATGATGTATATCCCATTGCTTTTCTTCAATGAAGAGATGATGTATATCCCATTGCTTTTCTTCAATGAAGAGATGATGTATATCCCATTGCTTTTCTTCAATGAAGAGATGATGTATATCCCATTGCTTTTCTTCAATGAAGAGATGATGTATATCCCATTGCTTTTCTTCAATGAAGAGATGATGTATATCCCATTGCTTTTCTTCAATGAAGAGATGATGTATCTCCCATTGCTTTTCTTCAATGAAGAGATGATGTATCTCCCATTGCTTTTCTTCAATGAAGAGATGATGTATATCCCATTGCTTTTCTTCAATGAAGAGATGATGTATATCCCATTGCTTTTCTTCAATGAAGAGATGATGTATATCCCATTGCTTTTCTTCAATGAAGAGATGATGTATATCCCATTGCTTTTCTTCAATGAAGAGATGATGTATCTCCCATTGCTTTTCTTCAATGAAGAGATGATGTATCTCCCATTGCTTTTCTTCAATGAAGAGATGATGTATATCCCATTGCTTTTCTTCAATGAAGAGATGATGTATCTCCCATTGCTTTTCTTCAATGAAGAGATGATGTATCTCCCATTGCTTTTCTTCAATGAAGAGATGATGTATCTCCCATTGCTTTTCTTCAATGAAGAGATGATGTATATCCCATTGCTTTTCTTCAATGAAGAGATGATGTATATCCCATTGCTTTTCTTCAATGAAGAGATGATGTATATCCCATTGCTTTTCTTCAATGAAGAGATGATGTATATCCCATTGCTTTTCTTCAATGAAGAGATGATGTATATCCCATTGCTTTTCTTCAATGAAGAGATGATGTATCTCCCATTGCTTTTCTTCAATGAAGAGATGATGTATATCCCATTGCTTTTCTTCAATGAAGAGATGATGTATATCCCATTGCTTTTCTTCAATGAAGAGATGATGTATATCCCATTGCTTTTCTTCAATGAAGAGATGATGTATATCCCATTGCTTTTCTTCAATGAAGAGATGATGTATATCCCATTGCTTTTCTTCAATGAAGAGATGATGTATATCCCATTGCTTTTCTTCAATGAAGAGATGATGTATATCCCATTGCTTTTCTTCAATGAAGAGATGATGTATATCCCATTGCTTTTCTTCAATGAAGAGATGATGTATATCCCATTGCTTTTCTTCAATGAAGAGATGATGTATCTCCCATTGCTTTTCTTCAATGAAGAGATGATGTATATCCCATTGCTTTTCTTCAATGAAGAGATGATGTATATCCCATTGCTTTTCTTCAATGAAGAGATGATGTATATCCCATTGCTTTTCTTCAATGAAGAGATGATGTATATCCCATTGCTTTTCTTCAATGAAGAGATGATGTATATCCCATTGCTTTTCTTCAATGAAGAGATGATGTATATCCCATTGCTTTTCTTCAATGAAGAGATGATGTATATCCCATTGCTTTTCTTCAATGAAGAGATGATGTATATCCCATTGCTTTTCTTCAATGAAGAGATGATGTATATCCCATTGCTTTTCTTCAATGAAGAGATGATGTATCTCCCATTGCTTTTCTTCAATGAAGAGATGATGTATATCCCATTGCTTTTCTTCAATGAAGAGATGATGTATATCCCATTGCTTTTCTTCAATGAAGAGATGATGTATATCCCATTGCTTTTCTTCAATGAAGAGATGATGTATCTCCCATTGCTTTTCTTCAATGAAGAGATGATGTATATCCCATTGCTTTTCTTCAATGAAGAGATGATGTATATCCCATTGCTTTTCTTCAATGAAGAGATGATGTATCTCCCATTGCTTTTCTTCAATGATGCTTCCCATTGCTTTTCAATGAAGAGATGATGTATATCCCATTGCTTTTCTTCAATGAAGAGATGATGTATATCCCATTGCTTTTCTTCAATGAAGAGATGATGTATATCCCATTGCTTTTCTTCAATGAAGAGATGATGTATATCCCATTGCTTTTCTTCAATGAAGAGATGATGTATCTCCCATTGCTTTTCTTCAATGAAGAGATGATGTATATCCCATTGCTTTTCTTCAATGAAGAGATGATGTATATCCCATTGCTTTTCTTCAATGAAGAGATGATGTATATCCCATTGCTTTTCTTCAATGAAGAGATGATGTATATCCCATTGCTTTTCTTCAATGAAGAGATGATGTATATCCCATTGCTTTTCTTCAATGAAGAGATGATGTATATCCCATTGCTTTTCTTCAATGAAGAGATGATGTATATCCCATTGCTTTTCTTCAATGAAGAGATGATGTATCTCCCATTGCTTTTCTTCAATGAAGAGATGATGTATCTCCCATTGCTTTTCTTCAATGAAGAGATGATGTATATCCCATTGCTTTTCTTCAATGAAGAGATGATGTATATCCCATTGCTTTTCTTCAATGAAGAGATGATGTATATCCCATTGCTTTTCTTCAATGAAGAGATGATGTATATCCCATTGCTTTTCTTCAATGAAGAGATGATGTATATCCCATTGCTTTTCTTCAATGAAGAGATGATGTATATCCCATTGCTTTTCTTCAATGAAGAGATGATGTATATCCCATTGCTTTTCTTCAATGAAGAGATGATGTATCTCCCATTGCTTTTCTTCAATGAAGAGATGATGTATATCCCATTGCTTTTCTTCAATGAAGAGATGATGTATCTCCCATTGCTTTTCTTCAATGAAGAGATGATGTATCTCCCATTGCTTTTCTTCAATGAAGAGATGATGTATATCCCATTGCTTTTCTTCAATGAAGAGATGATGTATATCCCATTGCTTTTCTTCAATGAAGAGATGATGTATATCCCATTGCTTTTCTTCAATGAAGAGATGATGCTTTTCTTCAATGAAGAGATGATGTATATCCCATTGCTTTTCTTCAATGAAGAGATGATGTATATCCCATTGCTTTTCTTCAATGAAGAGATGATGTATATCCCATTGCTTTTCTTCAATGAAGAGATGATGTATATCCCATTGCTTTTCTTCAATGAAGAGATGATGTATCTCCCATTGCTTTTCTTCAATGAAGAGATGATGTATATCCCGTTTGAAGATTGTGCTTTGAGCTCATTACTTTTCTGTGGAAGTCCACAAAGGGGTTCGATTATTGCCACCGGAGATTTAACAAGAAAATTTGAAAATGATATTAACGAGACTGAGCTTGTTACTTGAAACTTGAATAGGACATTGTTGCTAACGGACTAAGATGTAAGCAATATGGCCTATATATACTTTACCATTGTATTAAACCGGAATGGCGTTTGAAAAAAACTTATAGTAAAGCAGAAATGCGCATCAAGGCCATGTGATTGTTGGCGGTTTTTATTTTTTCCAAACCTCTATCTTGACGTCTGATGTTTTCTCGTAATTTCAGTAAATATAAACCATTGTTGTTGTTGACGAATATTTTAGTTAAAAGTCTGATATATAATATATATCTTGAAAAGAAGAGACGACATAGGAGGTGAAGGTAGGAAAAAAGGAAACCTGCCAACAATCGCATAACTTTGAGCATTTCTACTGTACCAAACTGTTTCAAAGAGCAGAGATGCCCCATTGACGAGTCTGAAAAAGAAAATGTTTGAATGCGAAAAATTCATTTTGTGTGTTCCGGTGTAATGAAGCTACTCTTTTTAATCCAAAACCTGCAAAACTTTCTGGTTGAATACATGCTGAATTATCAGCCTGAAAAAATGCGATGGTCAGCTGCATAAAAATGAAATTATGGTTCATCAGAATGTGTTCCCTGTCCTATTTTGGTCTTTTTGACGTATTTATAGGGAGGAATTTTTCTTCCGATACGGAGAGGACACCTCTCAATAAAATTATATTTTTGCTCAAGATATTGAGAAGTTCATCATTTGAACGTATCCATTTTATTATGAGGGGTCTTATATTTTTGTGACCATAATCTATCCTTTTAATGTCGAGAGAACATCAAAGATAAGCCAGGGAGCACAGTTTGATAAATCATCTATACATTTCTACTCTCGACGCCAGTGTGTACCTTACAGCGGCACTGTATCTTCTTTCAACTCTTATCAGTACTGGTGTGCCACAAGGATCAATACTATTTTTGCTGACGATACTAGTGCTACTCTATCCGATGTCGATTCTATTAGACTTGCGGAAATTATGTTACAGGAACGTGAAAAGCTTCACGACTGGTTCTCCTGTAACAAACGTTCATTACACGTGAAGAATATTTATATTATTTGAATCGAATAGATCACCAAATGTAAATATTCCTAAGGTTAGTTATTTGGGGTCGAAATTAAATCTGTTTCTAGTTTCAAATTCCTCGCAGTTTACTTTAAGGATAGATTAAATTGGCAAACACATATTGACGAGTTTTGGGAAACGCATTCCCAATATGCCAATTCGTTTTTCAATGAAACCACTGAACATACTGCCACTGTTTCAGTAAAACAACTTTCCAACTTTTAATTTTTTTTATAAAACTTTCTGACGTCCACTGTTATCCCACTCGACAAGCTAATCTCGATCTGTTTAGGGCGAGAGTGCACTAAAATCTATCATTTTGTTTGTACAAAGTCGAAAGCATCGTATCTACATGTACCTAAATTCATGTATCACAATCACTCTTTAAGTTTCGACTGAAATAGCACCTCGTTCATTTACCATGATTTGTGAAGCTACTTACACTAAAGCGTGTAGCTTCTAATAATATGCATATTGTAAACATTGAACCCAACTCGACTCCGACCATCACAACAAGGGACACGAGACAAACCTATTTTATGCAAAGAGTTTTTTTTATCTATCTGCATATACGCTGAGCTCCCATTTTATATTTCTTATATATAACTATATCCTATTACACAGGGTTCCATGGTATATTCACCATGCATTGTATATTTATATATTGGTATATTTGTAAACGCAGCCATCGTCTCGGGTTAATCCGGTATTATTGATATATATTTTATTCCCGCCTTTTCGATGTATGTTCCTATACCCTACTTTTGTATATATTTTTTATTTGTTAATGGTGAATGAACAATCAATCGATCAATCAATGTGTATGCCAGTGGTCATCTGGTCATCCTCGTTGCACTCGCTGGAAGTTCCATCACTCACTTGGCGAGTACTCCGGCATCATCGCCCTAAGCGAGTACTCTGGCATCCGCGCGTACCGCATTAACGCCATCAGCTACACATGTCTCACCCGAATATAGGTTTAACACGCTTTTTCTACTACTCTAATTTGTTTAATATTTTAAAATGATTCTAACAAAGCAACCTGCACGACTTCCTGTTGCTATTCCGTTGACAACAATGATTATCTCTATTGAGTAGTTCTCGAATTGACCTGTTATCGGATTTAAGCGGACAGAGCCAAGCACACGGAACGTAGCAGATATGATTTATTTATTTCAAAGAGCAGCATGCATACAGCAAATTACACCGAATAAATATTAACCGACAATAGTGCAATGACTTTATCACAAATCCTCCCACAAACGTAAAATAGCTTTCAAATGCAATAAAAAGATATGTAAATCATCACTGTCGAAATGCACGTGTTTTCAAAAGAGGAATGGCATTAAAATATTATAAATAATTCTAAATTGAAATTGTAAAGTTCAATATAGATGACATAAACGGACTGACACTTAAAACCTTCTTTACATGAAGATGATTCAAAACCTGGATTTTAACACCGTTGTTATATTGCGTTCAATTGAAAGTTTGCTTAGAGCTAAAAACATCAGAATTAGTTTCATTTAAAATGTATTTCATGATGCTAAGGTTATTGCTCAAAATGAGTGGGACTTTTTAAGACGAAGTGTAAAAAAAAAGATGTCTGAAAACTTTCTCTTCTCTACAATTTATAAATTAAAACGACTTCATGCCACAACATCCCCATCTCGTAATAATTAAATTCAAAAACACAGATTTACTGATAGTGATGCCTTCGAAATAGTTAATTGGCAATGTTGGCAAATACATCTGACGGTTAAGTTTTAAGCTGATCAGTGAAACATTAATCGCGAGTTTGAAACACCCAGTCTGCTCTTGGAGCACATGAGAAGTGTTTTCCCCAATGATGGGCGCCTCCTCCAGAAGTTAAATTATCGGTGGCTTGCGTTTAAGTA
>JAVTVY010002748.1:0-34348 GCA_036873755.1 Hanleya hanleyi | reverse complement strand
GGTTGAAGGTGTCATATTTTCATGAAAGTTAAAATAAGTTTTGTTTTCTCTGTTCACTTGGAAGACGGCGTTTTTTTGGCATTGTAACAGTATCTGGTGTTGCATAGCTTCTTGGCCGTGTGGTTAGAGCGTTTTGTTGTGAATGAACAATGCTGTCAATTTTGAGTTCGAATCACAATTTTGTCAATTTATTTATTTTTTTGTTTTTTTTTTATCCATAGATGAATGACTCATGAAGAAATATTTCTGGAGTAAAATAATAAACAGATAGGCCTAAATATTTTTGTCATCAATGCGTACGATATTTAATTCATGGATATGCGTATATTATAGTAGTAAAGTAACATAGCAATGGCAAATATGAACAGAAGCGTGCCACTCAGCCTTACACGAAGGACCTGTTCCTGACGAGCGCATGGCACACTCAACTCTGTATATTAATAGAACTGGGGAAGACCGGCCTTTATTGCTTGAATACGTCATTCGTATATCACAAATCGAGGAAAGCTGCCAAGAGGGTTTTTTCCCGGGTAAAGCTGACATGTTCTTTGTCAGTTTTTGACGCGTGACATCGTGTTGTTGGCATGAGTACATGCTGAAATAATGAACGCGCGTAGTATCTTTTTACGTGCGTCGAGAATATTTTCATGCGTTGCAGCACGTGAATGTTTCAAATGTAACACGTAAGCGCACGCAAAAACTATCCATTTGAATTCCCGGGGATGAATTTAATTGGTCTGAGATGACCGGAAATGTAAATTTGTCAGTTTTTGACGTGTGACATGGTGTTGTTGATGCTAGCACATGCTAAAATTATGAACGTGTGAAGTATCTTTTTACGTGCGTCAAAAATATTTTCACGCGTTGGCGCACCTGAATGTTAAAAATATCACACGTGTACATACGTAAAAACTAGTAATTTGAATTGCCGGAAATCAATTTAATTGGTCTAAGATGACCGGAAATGTAAATTTGTCAGTTGTGTGCGTGTGACATCATGTTGTGAAAGTGAACGCATGCTAAAACAATTAACGTGCGATGTATTTATTCACACGTGAAAAGAGCCGTCAAACGCGGTGCCAGACGCAAGAAGTGGCAAAATTTTCAAATTATAGCGGTAAAATGGAGACAACTGATTGGTTGATAAAACTTTCACGTGTAAAAAATACCTTACGCCCGTTGAAACATATAGTGCGTGAGCGCGCGTAAAGACGCGTGAATTTTGGCATGAACCGTCCACCATACGACATCATCCGAACGCATGGTACGAACATACCTAGACACTTTTGTACGTAGCCATGTGGTAACAAGAGCTATGTGTGTGTATTAGGATATGCACGAAATGATTAAAGCCAATTGGTCCGGGGAACACCAAGTTGACTATCACAATCCTTGAACGAAGACACGCCTCTAGCAGTATTGGAAGCGTGGTGGGCCTCGAAGTGTCTCTATTAAATAGAAACATATTTTTTTCTTGTGAAATGCCGCCGATCTTATTTCTTCCAAATATTACAAAAACAAAGAATTCACCATAAAGTGTGAGAAATAAAATAGCTAATTAACACAACTTCGGTTTGGTTTTGTGTTCTCCCGGTAAACTGACATGTCTGGCGTCTGGGATTACCAGGTAAAAATATTAAATACAGATAATCTCATTGGCTCGTTTAAATGGAGCGTACATGTGACTTAATGCTTACGGAAATCGACATCAGACGAAATACACAGTGAATAAATTCAATGGCATAAGGGTAATTCTGTAATGAAATGAAAATTTTCTTTGGCACGGTAAGATGATGTATTGAATACGGACAGGTCAAGTTGTATACACACAACAAAAATAAAACTTTCTTTCTAACCAGACTTCATGTTGTAACCCAGGCATTGAGACAAGGCTTTTGACCCGAAAAACAACTGACAACGTGTTTATTTCCTTCTCCACATGAAAGAAAATGTGCGCATACGCCAGCAACGGCATGCATTTTATTCTTAATACATAAAAGGCATTTAGACAAAAGATGATTGGCAACGGCGAAGAAGTCTCCGGACATCAATTTGATCTTAGTTGGATTTTCACCCATATATGACTAACTGTTCTCCTTTCCTAATTTCAGGAAGTTCGTCCGTGGTCAACTGAAGAGTGACTGACCGAAACCAAGATGACTGATAAACAGGATAGTGATGTTATCAGGCAGTTACGGGCCTGGCAAGTTTTCGGAATATTCTGCTTCCTAGCAGCTTCTGGACTTTTGGTAGCTCTCATAATAATAGTTCAAAAGGTGGATAGTCCAGGAGACACGGCGGGAATCGTGACTGATGGCCAGCTAAATGGTGAAAGCATGCAACCGCCATGTCCTGTTCAGTGTATTGACAGTATGGCAACGACTCAGGACATTGAAATCCCGACAGTTTTCCAGGATCTATCCCCGGACGAAATACGAGCTGTAGTTCGATACCTGATGACAGTTCCTGGGCTTGGCATAACACCGTATGACGAAGCTGTGGTCAATTCTAGCTATATTTTCGCTGTTGACCTTCAAGTTCCGCGGAAACAAGATGTCTTGGATTTTTTAGATAAAAACGGGGCGAAGCCAGGGAGATCTGCCAAGGCTGTACTTTTTCGCGGTGATTTAAACCCTCCTTATGTTGAAGAATACATCGTGAGTCCCCTTCCAACCCCAAACCACCATGAACACGTAGCAGCCGACACGTACACCCGGTATCCCATACCTTATGACACCCGACCGATGTCGGGCCCAGAATATGACGCTATTGAACCGATAATTGACCGAGCAACGGAGGATTTGCACGAGTTACTGGTAGAAAGCTATGACGTAGGTGTCGTCAATTGTTCTGACAAATGCTTACTGTTCGAAGACAACACACAGGTGAATGTTGTAGGCCAGGGAAGACAAACGTGGTACATTGGCTTGCGTGACATAGAGGGACGTCATCTACACCCACTCGGAATAGAAATACTGGTGCATCATCCCGGAAATGACGTCACAAAATGGCGAATCGCAAAGATCTTCTACAATGGTCAGATGTTCGACGGTGTTGCTCATCTAATGGATCAACACAGACGCGACAACATAACGTTATTACGACTGCCCTTTCCAGACGAAGATGACAATGTTTTTTCTACATTCCGACGTAGAGGCGAAGATCCCTTGAAGAACCCACGGAAAGGTCCCAAAATATACGAAACTGAAGGGCATCGCTATGCAATCACTGGCCAGCACGTAACGTATATGCTCTGGGATTTTGACTTTCGACTCAGAACTGACAGCAGTCTTCAGTTATTTGACGTACGCTTTAAAGGGGAGAGAATTGCATATGAGATTAGTTTACAAGATTTCACATCATTTTATTCGGGTTATGGCCCTAATGTTTTGTCCTCACATTTCTTGGACCGTTCTTACATCATGACTCATTTTGAACTGGTGAAAGGGATGGATTGTCCGTACGAGGCTACCTACATGGACTCTCACCAACTGATTGACTCCAACGATCCCTTCGCCAAGAGGAATATTGTCTGTATATTCGAATACGACAGCGGAACTCCTATAATGAGGCATTACGCTAATGACTACGAGGGCGGTTACACATCCTACGGCGCGCTGAAGGATTATGCCTTGATACTGCGAGGAGTTACGACTCTCTACAATTATGACTATATCATCGATTTTGTTTTCCATATCAATGGGGTTGTTCACGTGAAAGTGGCGGCTTCCGGTTATGTTCTCGGGACGTTCGACTTCTCGCGAGAGCGGAGGTACGCCTTCCCCGTTCATCATCACACTTTGGCAAATCTTCATCACCATATGTTCAGTTTCAAAGTGGATTTAGACATTCTAGGAGAGAAAAATAGATTCGCCTCCTACGATATAGAAGTGGAAACTATACAACATCCCTGGTTTCCGTCAGTCAATGTGACACAGGCTCATTTCGTGCAGTCGCTGAGGAAAACCGAAAAAGATGCCAGGGTAAGGTATGACTTCAATAAGCCGCAATATTACGTTGTGTATAATGAAAATGCTACTAATTCGTTCGGATCTAAGAGAGGTTATAAAATTGTCAACGATGGTATGTCAAAACTAGTGCTGCCAGACGGAGACCACGTTCGCTCAATTCGATGGGGAAAATACCAACTTGCTGTAACAAAAGCCAAAGATACCGAAGTTACCTGTTCATCCCAGTACGCTGTGAACACGGCTTTTGAACCCCTCGTGGATTTTGATCGATTTATCGAGGACGATGAACAGATTGAAGATGAAGATTTAGTAGTGTGGGTCGCCATGGGAGTACACCATTTGCCTACGTCTGAAGATGTTCCCTACACTCCGGTTGTCCCGAGAAGTTTCTACCTTCGACCGTTTAATTATTTTGATGAAGATCCTAGTGTTTCGAGTCGTGATGCTGTATATATTGTCCCAGACGAGGACTTCCACAATGTCCATATCGAGACGTATGGAAGATATGATGAACCTAACTGCCTCCCGAAGAAACATGGACCTCTCAAATATGACGGTACATGGTGATGAACATGGACCTCTCAAATATGACGGTACATGGTGATGAACATGGACCTCTCAAATATGACGGTACATGGTGATGAACATGGACCTCTCAAATATGACGGTACATGGTGATGAACATGGACCTCTCAAATATGACGGTACATGATGATGAACATGGACCTCTCAAATATGACGGTATATGGTGATGAACATGGACCTCTCAAATATGACGGTACATGGTGATGAACATGGACCTCTCAAATATGACTGTACATGGTGATGAACATGGATCTCTCAAATATGACGGTATATGGTGATGAACATGGACCTCTCAAATATGACGGTACATGGTGATGAACATGGACCTCTCAAATATGACGGTACATGATGAACATGGACCTCTCAAATGGTGATGAACATGGACCTCTCAAATATGACGGTACATGGTGATGAACATGGACCTCTCAAATATGACGGTACATGGTGATGAACATGGACCTCTCAAATATGACGGTACATGGTGATGAACATAGACCTCTCAAATATGACGGTACATGATGATGAACATGGACCTCTCAAATATGACGGTATATGGTGATGAACATGGACCTCTCAAATATGACGGTACATGGTGATGAACATGGACCTCTCAAATATGACTGTACATGGTGATGAACATGGACCTCTCAAATATGACGGTATATAGTGATGAACATGGACCTCTCAAATATGACGGTACATGGTGATGATCCCGTCTAATTATAGACCTTAAATTTCATCACGAACTTGATGCTCACTTTACGATAGTGGATCCAACCGTATTTCATCTATAGCGATTGTTTGTTTCGTTTGTCCGAACAATCTTCCAGAAATCTCTCGGGCACCGAATTGAATGTCACTGAACTGGTACCTCGCTCTATTATGCTCTTCATCGTGGAGAGTTGACCAGCAAACGGTTCCTCATATACACAATTAGAAGTTTATCAACTATTGAGTGTCGAGTGTTTTTTTTTTCTATTTCGGATGTGTCCTTACAATTATTTTTAACTCAAACAAATGACACATTGCTTGGTTGTTTCATAAAGGTGAAATAGTAATTTTGTGAGGCAATGAATTTTCAACTAGAAAACAGTGAAATGTCCTATATATGTTCTGGCTATTTTGCCTTTTATTTTATTATTTACAACGAATAAATATTACACAACAAAGAGACAGAAATGATACACCGTGTCATATGTCTGTGTTCTGGTTTCATACATGTCAACCAATTGTGAATATATACTGATCTTTATACTGATATTTACTGATCTGTGTGAATATATACTAGCGTAAAACCCATCCTACGAACGGAGGAAGCTCAACTGTGGGCACTGCTGAATGCAGGCATATGTGGGGGTTTGGCGATATATCACTTTCCTTTATCCACTTACTATATACTTGCCTTTTTTTAAATGTTATTTTTCTAATGATATACATGTCGAACCTCCACTCCATTGATGGAGTACATAAACCATTCAGAATAGATGATAAAACTTCAGCAACTTGTTTCAATAAATTGTCTGTCGTACTAAATTCACAGAACCCCGCCCTCACCCTCCTCTCCTCTTCTCCGAGCGAATCTAGGAACGCTTTTAAGACGACAGGATACATTTACACCTGTTATGATATTACTTATTTTATGCTCCCAGCCCCCAGTAGGCGTTGAATGCCCTTATCAATTTTATTCGGCCTTGAGACAATCGCTCCACTCCCATACCTATCGGGTGTCTGTTACAAGGCCTTCCTAACTTGGCCACAAACTGAGCATCATGTGCCTTTTTTTGTAAGTCATCTCACTGACCGGACAGGTTTCCTGAAAAAGCGCCATGATCTCTCTAGCAAAACTGTGACCGTTTAATGGTGACAGATCGGCTCACATATGTATGCAGTATGCAGATTAAGACTTCTTAATAATGCATGTGCCCTTTTTAGTAATTTATTGCGGTTCCAAGTCACTTTTGTTTTCCACGGCCTTCCGTCCCAAAACAAAATTCCTTTCCCGAAGTGTTTATTAAATTCGGTTATCCACAGTGCCCCCAGTGAGGAAATTTCGACCACACCAATTGTGACCATATGCCCGTTACCGTTGTTAATAACAATTAACAAAGATAATTAAAACAACAGTACAGTAAATAAGCCAATATTAAAAGAAGTTCAAGAATAATATTTGCAAATAGAGATCAATCTAATCAAAATAATATAATATAAAATAATTCAGTGTAAGAATCACTTAAAACAAATGTCCGGTTGGACATAAAAACTTAAGAAGTTTTGTTCAACTTTCAATGAAAAACTTAAAAAGGGGCTAAAAATCTATTCAGACAAGGAGACACTCTGCTGGTGATTGGAAGAGAGTTCACGGTATTGGTACCGTGAACACTATATCACTATGAAAATGAACCGGTGTGCATGGAGGCTAAGAATGTCCGGTGGCTAAGAGTGTCCGGGTCCTATCTCGTAACACAGCTTGGACACTTTTCTCCACATTGGGATCCTTGGTAGAAATAGAAAAAGATATGAAAAGGGACACTAAGGACAGTCTTATCCATCACACCTGGCTTTCTATCTCGTCGACATTAGATGATGATGAAGAAAGATGATTACAGTTTCGACATCGTAAACTATCTCTTTCTGGACAGTAATACTCCAGTAATACCACCCTGATTAGTAAGTTCCCGATCCTATTCAGGTACGTAAAATCCCTAAAATTCAGATAATTGTAATTTAGCTTTAATTCATAGATGATATACCTGAAGTTCAGGAAATTATCCCTGGATTTCAGGTAAAATCCCTGAAATTGGGTTGTGGATGTGCAGTCTGATCTATTCAGCATTATTCCCTGAATATTTTTGAGAGTGGTATATACCACCAAAGCGTCTCCACTCGAAGTTTCTCAAATTTGGCCATACATATCGCATACTGATAGCAAAATAAGAGCGTAGCGTTACGGTTCGTAACTTGTGTCTATTTATGAATCCATGCACTTCAAGATCCTCGGTGTTCATATGAACACCCACAATCAAAGCGTGACTGAGATAAATGCATCATTCTCTAGATAACATCTTTAAAAAGACAATCATATGGATTAAGGATATTGATCAGCGATATGGATTTGATTATTGGAACATCATGCTGTCTTGCCGGTATCATTGAAAACTGTTGAATATGAACCCTTTGTCACCCTGAATGTAACAGTCTGATCTTTGGCTTCACCATTTCATGTTACCCCTTTTTTTCCACAAATATTCACAGCACCCATTTGCTTCACTTGCCTTTTTTAGATAGGAAGAAAATCACCTTATTAAAATAATCAGAAAAATACCCTATATATAGAAAAACAAACCAATCGACAAAACACACCTTTCCCATTTGTATCCAAAGTGGTCCCATAAGAAACCACTTTGGCCACACTTGGGTTAACAATAATAAAATTATACATCTTAATTGTTTGATGCCGACAGCCTATTAGAAGCAATTCATTTTTCATTTTGTCGAAAGGATTTAAAGAAATCTTCGAACAATATCCATTTTTCCCTGTACTCCACAACATTCCCCACCGATAATCCACACCGATTGGTTGTGAGGTAGGATCTATTGGAATTAGATCCCACATGGGCTTTCTTCTTTACATGTAATAATGTTATTTGGCAAAACACATGGGACGAGGTAGAATTTGGGCATATTTGTGTATTCCAAAGGCGATAACATTAGAATTGGATTTGAATTCACCAGTGTAAAAGCGTGAAAGCAGAGCAGATCTAATCTGTCTAATCCTGATGTGTTGAAGCTGATTTTTGGTACGTCAGACAGTCACAGAAAAGGATATTAGAAGCTTCCAAAAAGTCAGTTTTGAATTAAACGCAACATATAAAAGTGGTGGGAAAAGATGCCGGCGTACGTACAAGGAGTCCGGCCAATATTCTGAGTGCTTACAAGGAAGACCATATAAATGAGAAATATCCATGTATCACTATGAAATCATTATAGAAGTCGGCTTCGTTTACATACATTTAGATTTGCATACATAACATTTTTTAATAACGTCTCAATATACCGTTTAGCTCACAACAACAATTAGCTGAACCTGATCCCAACTTGAACGAGACACTCTATATTGTCCATATGTATAAAGAAAATGACATTCAATGCAGGTCAAGATATCTTATACCGGCATAAATCCAAAGAATAAAAGAAATATAGCTTGGAATTCTCAAAAAAAACCCCGCAACATATAAAGGAGATGGGAAAAGATGCCGGAGTACTGACGAGGAGTCCGGCCAATATTCAGTTAATGAGAGAAAGGTATCTTAATTTAATAATCCGATATACATAATATATAATATATATAATAGCATTAAATATGTAATATAACATACTAGTATATCCGACATTAAAACCCTAAGCCATAAAGAATTATGGCGTCCATATACTCAAAACAACTAAGCATAATTATATGAGCATTGCACAAGGGCTTTGACCATCCACATCCGTTTGCAGACCGAGATGCTGGTGACTTATGCTTTTGCCGAAGGACCGTTATATGTCGTGAAGGAAAAATGTGTGATGGATGACACTGCCAGAGTAATTCGTTCTCTACATGATCTAAATTCGAGGTATCTACATATTCCACAATATAACAAATTGT
Organism: Hanleya hanleyi; assembly: GCA_036873755.1. Taxonomy (NCBI): domain Eukaryota; kingdom Metazoa; phylum Mollusca; class Polyplacophora; order Lepidopleurida; family Hanleyidae; genus Hanleya; species Hanleya hanleyi. The sequence goes on along the minus strand of JAVTVY010002748.1, from coordinate 25,147 downwards.
GATAACTTGGGAATATGTTTATAAGCAGCAATTTCTGTTCGTGTTAGATATCTGTTTAGTGTGGATCCTAACATTGAAAAACTTTCAAGTGCAGCCATTATAGGAGTTTCGTGGTTCCAGCTCTTTCTATTTATATGATTACTCCAGGCATGGCGGAAGCAATTTGTGATTGGGGGGGCCACTATCACAGCACAATAGGCGAGGGTCCAGGGGTCGCCATCATCCGAACGCATGGCACGATCATACGTAGAAACTTCTGCTCGTTAAGTGAAACGTGAAATGCCCTTAGCAAGCTAAGATGAGGGGCCGCTTATGCCCCAAAAGCTTCAGGGGTCTTACATGGCCGGAGAGGCGATCTAGCGTATTTCCGAGCAATAAAACAAGAAATTTTCGCCTATGTAAACTCTATTTGTGTTGCCCGTTTTGTTGTTTTTCCCAGCATTTTTTTCGAATATTCGCCGTCAAGCAAATGATGATGTTCGGAAGTATAAATAATTTAAATATTAACTATCATTTCAATCGAAATACAAGCGTCTACTCCGTCATTCATTATTCAGCCGTCACCCATTAAAAAAATTCACCGTCCATAATCCAAGGACATGATTCATCACAGCATTAGCACCAAATTCAAGAAGAAAAATTCATAGCATATATAAAAATGCAAGAGAGAAGCGGCCAATAGTTGCCGGCAATGATACCGTCAAGACATCATGAGGTTCCAAAAGTATCAAATCGGTATCGGATCAATATTCGGTATTGGTTCCCGGGTGTGAAAAAGGAATACGACCCCACCTGTAGGGTCCCGGGTGTGAAAAGGAATAGAAACCAAACGTCGTTACATGACTGAAATAATGTTGAAAGCGAATTTGAATCACTCACCCTGTCACGCTTTGATTGTGCCTGTTCATATGAACATCATGAGCATCTTAAAATACATGGGTTCATACGTTCCCTAGCCCCGGGTTAAGCGAAATCAAACAGAATCAGTTACGAAACGTAAAGCCATAAATCTTGCACGTTACGCTCGTATTTTGCTATGAGCATGCGATATGTATCGCCAAATTTGAGAAACTTTCACATGCAGGAGGCGCTTGGTGGTATAGCCCTGTTTTATAAAATTGTGCAATAATGTACAGTTTTTTCTACTTGTTAAGGAGCCGAACATAGTTCACCTTATGAATGTGAATGAATTTTTTCCTTGTGCCCCTCATGCTTATTGGAAAGTGAAATTTGCATGCATTAAATGCAGATATATTTTTTCATTTTACTCTATATCGTTTTGTATTTTTTCTCTGCCTTTTTTTTTGGCTTGGTTTTGTGTTTTTTTTTTCCTTGCTGAAAATATTGGGGGGAATGCCCCCCCCCCCCGTTCCGCCGTCCCTGTACTCTTTCCTTTGTTGGGTATTTAAACGCCAAACAGAGCTACACGCACTTTGCTAGCATCACCGGAAAAAAAGTTAGCTAAAAAAGTCAGAAAGGTGCACTGATTGTATCGCTGTTGTGCCTGGAATAGGAACTTTAGATATGACACGCGGTGCACCGATTGTATCGCTGTTGTGCCTGGAGTAGGAACATGAGATATGACACGCGGTGCACTGATTGTATCGCTGTTGTGCCTGGAGTGGGGACATTAGATATGACTCGCGGTGCACTGATTGGACCGATGTTGTACCTGAAGTAGGAACATTAGAGGTGACACGCGATGGACCGATTGGATCGCGGTTGTACCTGGAGTATGAACATTAGATATGATTCGCAGTGCACTGATTGGACCGATGTTGTACCTGGATTACGAACATCTACCTAGTATAATCCGTGGCGTGTCCTCCTCCTCCTCCTCCTCCTACTCCTCCTCCTCCTCCTCCTCCTCCTCCTCCGCTTTACTCACTGCACAGCGGGTCGCATAGGTGTGGCGCGCGATAGGGTGGGGTGAGAGACCTGGGGTTTTCACTACCGGAGATTCCATGGGCCAGGCTTACACCCTACAGTAGAATGGGTCGACTGCGCATGCGCGATGAGTAGTGCGCGATGAGTAGTATATAAAGGGCACGCGATCTCTCTAGTTAGATATAATACGCGGTGCACTGATGGAATCGCGGTTGTACCTGGAGTAGGAACATTAGATATAACACGCGGTGTACTGATTATATCGCTGCTGTGCCTGGAGTAGGAACATTAGATAGGACTCGCGGTGCACTGATTGGACCGATGTTGTACCTGGAGTAGGAACATTAGATAGGACTCGCGGTGCACTGATTGGGCCGATGTTGTACCTGGAGTAGGAACATTAGATGTGGCACGCGGTGCATTGAATGTATCACTTTTGTGCCTGGGGTAGGAATATTGGAAGTGATAGAAACATTAGAAATAACGCGCGGAGCACAGATTGTATCGCTGTTGTGCCTGAAATAGGAACATTAGATGTGACACGCGGTGCACTGATTGGACCGATGTTGTACCTGGAGTAGGAACATTAGATGTGGCACGCGGTGCATTGAATGTATCACTTTTGTGCCTGGGGTAGGAATATTGGAAGTGATAGGAACATTAGAAATAACGCCCGGAGCACAGATTGTATCGCTGTTGTGCCTGAAATAGGAACATTAGATGTGACACGCGGTGCACGGATTGTTTCGCTGTTGTGCTTGGAGTAGGAACATTAGATATAACACGCGGAGCACCGATTATATCGCTGTTGCGCCTGGAGTAGGAACATTAGATGCGACACGCGGTGCATTGATTGTATATATCTATGTTATGCCTGGAGTAGGAACATTAGATTTGACACGAGGTGCACTGATTGTATCCCTGTTGTGTCTGAGTAAAAACACTGGGTATTGTACCTTACTTATTGTAATTACTTCGCATCATTACAATTCGGATATACGTAACTGACTAATGGGCGCAATGGAAACATACATCCACTGTATATCGATGATATTCTACTGTTAGGGGCATAGGTCTAAAAATATTCGTCATTATTTTTCAAAAACGTAGATATTAACATGTTTGGCTTCTAAGAGACCAGATTGATAAACAGTTCACTCAGTTCTCAGTGTGAATATAAGTCCTACAGAACGTGACAAACCTATAAATTGTTGAAGTTATCACCCATCTGGCTCATCATGGACTAATTCATATGATATTACCAAAGTCTCTTCACCTTTCGCATTGTCAAGCGATGAAGTTATTATCCATGCAAATATGGTATAATGTGAATATGATAAAAAGTCCATAGATCATTATATTAATATCCGAATTACAACAGCCAGGAAATCTGGACAGATAGAACATTTGACTGGACAAATGAATGGTTCTATTGTTAAAGCTGACCATACCATATCGATTAACTAAATTAGGAAGCTAAAGTTGAAAACCGCTGCCCTGAATAGATCGTAATAAGAAGTCCCACCCTAATAATGTTGATTTCGATCGAGTTCATTGTGACATTGTCTACATGTATAAATCGATAATTACGCAACCGATCGAGTTAAGCTATACACCTGAACTAATAGAGTTCGTTAATATGAAGCATAGGGCCAATTAGAACTGACTATATAATGATATAGTGACAAAGTCAAGGTGATCAACAGAGTCTACCGATATTACAAGACAACATTCCCATCATTTTCTCTTACCGTGAGGTTGCTGGTATCGGTTCATTATGAATGTGCTTCATTTCAGTATGATAATTCTCCTATATAGTTATTCGGGTTCAGCTACATCGGACGGTGAGTACGATCTTTATCCTGATATTCCCCATATTATAGTTTATTGGAGAGATGTTCATATAAGCTTGTCCTGTTCACTGATCCATACCTGAAATTTAATAGTTTAAACTATATTATATTTTATGTTTTATGATTAAATTTTCCGAATGTGGCTTATTTCGGTCACGTTAACCACTTCAGACTGGTACAAATTCCATCATACAATGTTAGATACTTACGGAGCAGTAAATGGGACATGGCAAACAAAGTTGTTCAGCCCCTAGTAATTCGTTAGAACGACTTATTAAGAACGACTTATTATGTCGTAAGAACGACTTCTCTATTCGTGAGAACGACTTATTAAGTCGTTATAATGACTTATTAAGTTGGTTCAATGACATATTAAGTCTCGTGGTGTACCGAGATCAAACTACATCCCGGACAGTCACGTGATGGCTAAGAATGTCATAAGAATAAGTGTCCCTTCTCGTATCCTTTTTGATTTATTGCAACTAAGGACGGACACTTATCTCTTATGTGGGAAACACTGCCGTAGCTGAGTTAGAGATGGCGGCCATTATTTACAAAATAGCTGCCGAGAATCGCTTATTTCACAGTTATGTGACTAAGGTGAATTGTAACCCAATACTCTGTTTTTGCGTGATCTAAAATTTATAAATTTTCCAAAACTAACTGTGCGTAAAATATCCATTGAGCACGCCTATGAAAACATTATTTCTATTCTATTGCACTTCTCAAATTGATTATCAACACAAATTATAGTGAAAGGTTGAAATAATATCGTAATATTTGACATCCTTTCTCCCCTTTGTTGGAAAAAAAACTCGTCCACTGATATTGGTGTCACGAATAGCAGAAAGTCCGTGTTCTGGACAGGTGAACAAACAAAGATGCATTCCAATTCGGCCTTTATTCATCAGATCCAAGGATGGACAGGTGGGAAACCTGCAAGGCAATAAAAAAGTCGTGTAGACGTTCTGTGACTCCAACACACAGTGCGTGCATAGTGATCTAATATATATCTCGTTATAGATGTATGGGACGGATATTTATACGAAGAATAATCCTTTAGAACTGTAGTCATAAATACTCCGAATATTTCGAGACCAATTTACTTATTGTTGCAGACTATTACAGTAAACATGGCAAATATATAGTAACGAGTATATAACTCACATACCTGTACGACAATCAAGACGTCGTGAAGACGCTCTATGACACTCCAACACTAAGTGCGTGGAGTGGTCTGAGGTATGGGACGTTATATTCCGTTACGAGTTCAATAAAGTTCAATTCATAAAACGACACGGCTTCCCTGACAAAAATACACAAAACACAAACCTGCAAGGGAATAAAAACGTCGTGTAGACGTTCTGTGACTCCAATACACAGTGCGTGGAGTGAGCCGAGGCATGGGCCTTATATACAGTCAAGCCGAGTCCACGTAGTTTAAATTACAATAGACCATTCGCAGTGGCCCGACCACGGGCTGCGTATCCTAATCAGCGAGATAGAATAGGTGCGGTAGACGCGAGCACACGACGCAGCGTAACAAAATGAATAATGAGATGAATAATGAGATGAATACGGGGGTATATGATGAAGCAGTTGTTATGTTAGTAGTGAAATATACATACACATAGTCAATACCGGAACGAACGTAATCACTCGTGACACTCCCCTGCTTCGGGAAATATCGTCCCCGATATTTAACAAATTCCTAAGTTACCCATTCACCATACCTTTGCGGGGGGGGCGTCTGGTTCTGTTTGAGCGTCTCTGAAACGTCTCCGGCGTTCGTTCCTGTACAGGAGAATCGCGACTAGTTGATGTGGACGTGGAGGATCTAGACGTAACAGACGTGCGGCCATCTTGCGGCGTTGCCACTCGAGGGGTAAAGACCGGAGCATTAGCTCGTAATCAGGGTCCTGGCTTTGACACTGGCCTAAATGCTACTCGAACGTCATCATCACTTCCGGAAGAAGTAGTGGATTCTTCAGACAAGACCCCTGGTGGTTCAGTTGTACGAGGCTTCGAAGAAATGCGGGACTTGGTGGGAGCGGATTCACGGAGGGCAGATGGACTAGGAAGAGATTGGAAAGGCAACAACATATTGCGATGCAATGTGCGTCTTGTTTTACGATCATCTTCCTTTCCCACCACAAATACAGGAATTCCAGCATTCGGTTGCTTAATCATCTTGTAAGGAATCCTTTCCCATCGGTCTGCCAACTTATGTTTGCCCCTTAACCCCACATTTTTTACTAGTACTCTGTCGCCGGATTTGATATTGGCCTCCCTGACTTTCAGGTCATAGTTTCTTTTATACCTGGACGCAGACTTTCTGGATTCAGATGACGCCAGCTTGTACGCCAAATCCAAACGTTTCCTTAGCTGATCAGCATACACAGTCGTGTCCCCTACGTCATCACTACGCCCGAGGTAGGTATCCACTGCCAGACGCGGATGGCGTCCAAACATCAAGAAGAAGGGCGAGTTATTGGTACTATCATGTCTGGTAGCGTTGTACGCATGGACAAGGGATGGAACATAGGTCTTACAATCCAACTTCCGTTCTTCGGATAATGTTCCCATCATGTTCAGTAGCGTCTGGTTAAACCTTTCACACATGCCATTTCCTTCAGGGTGGTCGGCGTGGTACGCGACTTCCGAACTCCTGTAATTTTGCACAGCTCCTCAATGACCTTTGACTCAAAGTTGCGACCCTGGTCACTATGCAACTTACCTGGGAAGCCATAGTGAACGAAAAAGTTATCGAAGAGTGCTCTGGCAGTCGTCCTCGCCGTCTGATTCTTGGTTGGAATAGCCTGTGCGAAACGGGTGAAATGATCAGTTATGACCAGGATACTACTAAACCCCCCTTCTGAACCTTCTAAAGACAAATAGTCCATGCATACTAACTCCATGGGCTGTGTGATTTCAATGCTAACTAGCGGTGCTTTAGGACCGGATGTTTGTGTTTTACGACAGATGCAGTTTTTACAGAAACGCACTTTCCGTGTGACGTCATCCGCCATCCCTGGCCAAAAGAACCGGGTTCTCACCAACTCTAGCGTCCTATCCCTTCCCTGGTGGCCCATGTCATCGTGTAGATTTTGAAGTACAGAATCTCGGAACTTGGATAGAAGAACCAGCTGGTATGTTTCTACCCCCATCCTTCTGGACACGGCGGAATAAGACTCCATCTTTGAAAACCAATTTATCCCAGTCACGGAGCAGTATTTCCACTTGTTTTGATTTCTGTGATCGTTGCCTGGTGGTGGGTTTATTACTTCTTTCCAGGAACCAAAGAACACGGTTGATTACCTCGTCATTCGCTTGAGCCTTTACCCAGTCAACCCTCTCGGACCATGGCAAACATACGCAAAGCGGAAGTGGCTACAGACGGTTCGGCTTCCTCTGGGATCTCGAATCCAAGCGTCTCAAAGTACGGGTCTGCACCACATCCTGACGTCACGCGTGCGCTACAAATAGCTCGTACTACCTGGTCATCACACATTGCATCCCATTGCTCGACGGTATGGTTTGGATGGCGAGACAGTGAGTCGGCATCAATATGAGACGTTCCGGACTTGTACCTCTTGTCAAAGTCATAGGTGTTGAGTTCAGCCAACCATCTATGCCCAGTGGCGTCTAATTTAGCTGTGGACAGAACGCAAGTCAATGGATTATTATCTGTCTTTACAGTAAATTTACGACCGTATAAGTAATCACTAAACTTACACACTGGCTCTATTGTGCAACACGAGGGATTCTTTTTCTGGAATCATCCGGTTGACAATGGACTTTGCATGTGCTCCGGTGTCCTTTCAGAAGAACACCTCACCCGATGGCAGATAAACCAAGTTGATCCTTTACAAGAGCACCCCGCCTCGCACTCGTCCTACATAATTGTAATCAATACATCCCTTTAAAGCACACTTGTGACGTCACTCTATTGTCCCAACGCTCCATTATTTTTAAGGAATGGAGAGTTGCTCGAACTTAGCTTTCTACGGAATGGAGAGTTGAGGTAGCTAGAGCCTGTACCAGCTTCAAGAGAAACACACTATCCAGTATACATTAACTAATGTTGCGATAACGCATATATACCACATAAGATTACTAAGCTATGAGGGACTCTTGTTCCTCTATGATCGTATGCTTGTGAAACGTTTACATACATGGCAGACAAACAGATCACTTTAGTGATGGGATGAGTGATTTGCATATTACGAGTTGAGAGTTCGAACGGGGTTGTCTCCCATCCCATAGGCATGACTGATCGAGGTGAAATCCCACCAGGTCGGAAACGACTAATCTGTCGATCTTCAACCAGAAACAGTTCGAGTTACTGTCATATGCACAATGTCCTGCATGTAAGACCAAGCGCACCAGGCAGAATCAGCGAGCGTAATTCAGAGTTCATCATTTACATTGTTAACTTCATGTCTTCTTAAATGACACATTATCGTGACATCATCGTCACGACAACATGTACTGCTTTGACAGTTAAACTAGTATCGGCGTTAAAACCATGGCCTTGGTGAGTGGGTGGGTCGGGGCCTCGGCTCCATTATTTTTAAGGAATGGAGAGTTACTCAGGTATTCCCCTCTACGGATAGTTTCAACGGACGACTGTGCGAAGATGGGAAGAACGTGAGTTGTCGCCCATGCTTCTCGAGTTCAACAGGACGGCGGCTCCTGTGTTGAAAGTGAACATTTCTCGGCTGTAGATCCATTTTTTTTTCAACCAATCCGAACCAATCAAGAAGTGTATACGATAAAAGTACACAGCAATACATTAGAATTTCCCCTCGCGCAGCGAAAGAAGTAGCAATATTTTGTCGTACGTCCATAAATAATATCTCCTCCATTGTTCAATAAATCACTCCAGCCCTGTGGCGTATTCTTCTATACATACATTATAACAGGAACTGCCGTAAATGTAGGACTATTCTTTGGTTGTCGCGTGCTGAGCGTTGATTGCAGCCTAAGCAGTCAAAATGTGACGCGTCTGTATATGGCAATGCATTAATTTACTGCCTTACATATATGTGTCGATGCAAGTGAAATGTATACCGGTAAACGTGAATTTCTGTCATTCCGTTAATTATGGGTCTGGTATGAGATCATGCGTATGGACATAGGGATATGTAATTTTCATGTCATGTTACAAATCTTTGTAACGATAACGTGAGAGTTACGGACCAGTCAAACGGTTTGTGGAAGTTTTCGTCACCAGATCGTCCTTCATGTAATGCGAAAACCGAAGTTTACACCGTCACAGCTGAAGAAGATAGTTACTAACCTTGATCTGGGTTTTTAGCTGAAACGATTTGGTGTAAGACTCACGAAATATAATTGACAAAGGATCTGCTGCAAGTTGTATTGTCAATCTTTTGTCCAGGATATTACCTTTTCAATGGGAGGTCCTACACCAAAACCTTGCCTGTAAAACACTTGCGGCAGTGCATTGTACACAGAGGTCGCGAAGCCCACAATACAGCCCAACAACACTAAGACTAAAACTGCCTCAATTTATCGTACCCTTCTGGCTACGAAATTTAACAGGAAATACCATTTACTGCAAACATTAAATGATAAATGCAAAAAGAGCTATTTATACATCTGTCAACAGTAGGCCTATTGATTTATCGTAAACTTCTGATAATAGTATAATCATAACAAAACTGTCTCTTATTTCCAATATTTTGTTCAAAATGATATCGTCAACATTTATTCTGGTTATCTTCACAACCGTGCTCTTCAATTTGGAACACCTTCACACATGCAAAATCCGTGGTCAATCGGGTGATTGTAGAAAAATGAATCCCTCGTGTTGAATAATACAGTCATTGTGTAAGTCAGTTACCACCCTCGACCTCGGGATTCAAGCTGTATAAACACTCGCGTCCGTGCAATTGCGCACCTCGGTCGCTTCGCGACCTCGGTGTGCAATTGCACGGACGCGAGTGTTCATACAGCTTGAATCCCTCTGTCTCAGGTGGTAACTATTACTTATCACACACAGACCATTTAAGAGCTAAAAATTCCCGCTTATGTGCCGGATAATTTTTTTCTGCTTTTTTCAGGCCTCTGCTGGCATAAGAGATTACCCTGTCGATACCCTATTGACTTTGGTACAGGACGGCGCCGAGTCCATCTGCACTTGCATCCACATGGAGGGTAAATGGTAGTGTGTAGTCCGCGTAACCAAGTACTGGGGGCGTCGTCAAAGCTTCGATGAGGTTGTCAAATGTTTCCTGATGTTCGCTATTCCAGCGCCATTTTGACTACCTTGCTGATTTGCGACCTCTCACCTTCGTCGGGGCATCTAGCTATCTTAGAATAGTCTGCGACATATCTCCTATAATACCCTGCAAAGCCGAGAAATTTCCTTAAGTCTTTAACATTGTTGGGAATAGGCCACGTCCTTAAGGCTTCAATTTTCTCGGGATTCGTTCGATATTCCATCCTTGGAGACAATATGTCCTAGGTACTTCACCTGATTGATGAAGAACTCACACTTTGAAGGTTTGAGCTTCAGACCGTGTTCTTCTAAGCGTTTAAAGACAGCTTCTAGGCGTCGACAGTGCTCCTCAAACGTCTTAGAGAAGACGATGACGTCATCGAGGTATATCAGACACTCTCTGAGATGAATATCTTTAAGGCATTTTTCCATCAGGCGTTGAAACGTGGCCGGGGCGTTAGTAAGGCCGAACGGCATCCGGTTGCATTCATAAAAGCCAAGAGGCCCTACTGTAAATGCTGTCTTTGGTTTATCATCCTCATTTACCTCCACTTGCCAATAACCAGAGCGTAAATGCAATTTAGAGAACCAGCAGCAACCGGCCAGGCAGTCCAGAGTCTCATCGATCCGAGGAAGAGCATACGAGTCCCTCACCGTCTTAGAGTTCAGCTTCCGGAAGTCCAAACAAAATCGGAGGCTGTTGTCGAGCTTGCGCACTAGAACCACGTTGGAACTGTGTGGGCTATACGATTCTCTGATTGCACCACATGCCAACATCTCTGCCAAATGAGCCTTAACTTCATCAAAAAGCGCGGGAGGAATGCGGCGATGCGGTTCCTTAAAAGGTTGATTGTCAGACAGATTTATGGTATGAGTCACTGTGGAGGTACATCCAAGGTCAAGGAGACTTCTAGACATAATCGGAGTCCACCGAGTCAAAAGGTCTTCCGCCATTCTCCGCTGCGCAGGCGCAAGAGGACTCGCACCTAGATCAATTCCAAGATCCTCGAGTGATGGGTTCTCCCTAGACTGCGAACACAGATGAGACGTCCTTGTCTCTTCAGCTAGTGGTGTAACAACATCAGCGGTTTGAAGTTGACAAAGTTTAGTTTGAGGTGAAATAACAAACCCTAGCCGATATATTACATATCATAACGGATACACATGCAGTGGATCCAGGTGAACCTAGTTCAACAACCCGAGGCCTCACAATCAAGCTACCCGTCAATGTCGTGTTTTCTTGCTCAGCTATAACGGCTTTGCTGGTTACTGGTGGATTATCAACTAGTTCCCTAACCGCTAGTACCTCATTCGGTTTTATTGTTAAGGGTCTAGTGTTCGTAGACTTAACTGTGCCAAGGTATCCGTTGGTCTGCAAAATTGAAAATGCCGATTTCCATGGGTAAGCTGTTCCACTATTTTTGCAATCAACAAAGATTCTTAGCACGTTAGTGCCAACTATCATAGGCACCAGCCTGCTATACCTAGTATCTGGTGCAATAAGGACGGGAACAGTCATTATCTTACTATTTCTAGGGACCGACAGCTCCACTTCGATATAACCAAGAAAGGGGAGACTACTCCCAGAAGCTCCACATATTTCTAAGTTGAACTCGTCCAGAGACCGTAACGGTAAATCTTTAAGATTATCCCTATAGTAGGATTCAGACAACGTCGTTACCATAGAACCAGTATTTATAAGGCATGGACACTCCGTACCCTCAACAACAATAACCGATTCACTCAGTAATGTTTCCAATACTTCGTGTGGGCATTTATCATTAACCCGACCTCTATCCTGCCCAGCGGTGGAGGTCGTACTTCGTTTAAAGGAGGTTTAGGAAATTTACCGTCATTCCTGGGACTATTTGTTTGAGGATTCCCCAACGGTGACGAACTATTTTCTTGTCCTGCACGACCGCGGCCTCGGCCGGAGGAGTGTTGACCACCATCTAGTTTTTTTCTCTATCGCATCTAACCTTTGCAAAATAGCATCTAAAGATCCCGAGTCCGGGTTCGATTTCGGTTTTTCAGCACCCTTACCCTCTAGACGCTTCAACCTCTCACATAGCTCCTTAAGTTGCGATTGAAGTGTATCCGAGGGGCTATTTGCGACATGCATTTGTTGTGTCTTCTTACCTTTCGCACCTTTAACCTTTTCACAATCCAACTCATTTTCGACACAACGCACCTCGCGCAACAATACATCATACTCTTTTACAGTGTCAAATTTATGTCTTGTTGCGGACTTTAATTTTTCGTCACTGAGTCCAGTCCAGAATTTCGTACGCAACATGTCTTCTGTTGATCCCTCACTTACCGAACCTTTTTCAATCGCCAACTGAAGAATCCCTTCTAATCGACAGCCCCAGGAAGCGACTGACTCTTCCGCCTTTTGCTCATCCAGGTAAAAGGTTTGGAGTCGAGATTCCCCTGTAGTGACGGTACCAAAGTTACCCTCTAATTTATGAAGTATGGTATCAACTGTCGCTTGCTCACCCAAGTACAGACAATACCTACTAGCATCACCACGTCGAGATTTACGCACGGCCTGTAATAAAACCTGTTCTGGATAGATGTCATCCCTAACGAGACATTTAACTTCAAACTTCCACCGTTCAAAGTTACACTCATATTTGGGAGTCGGATCAGATCCGGAAAACACAAGAGATTTTGGGAAATTGATAAGAGGTGTGAGGGTTATGGGATAAGGAGTTTACCTCAGGGATATACGGTCTAGGTTTAGATGGGCTTCCAAACACGCCGGATGGACAAATGTTATACTTGCCGATTTTAGCGAGGTAGTCCAACATCTTCTTTTCATCTGAAAAAGAAATATTTTCCTCCCCATTTTCCTCCGAATTCATTCCACCCTTTCCTTTCGCCATACTTCCCAAATATCTTGTTCGGTTGTGTTATCAATGGACAAATATTAATACATCAGAGAAATACAACAATATGATGTGGAAATACGATACGATAACAATGAAACATATGATGCAAGTCAGCGAAGCCGAGCACACGGAACCGTTTAATTTTGTAAGCGAGGGTTCCCGATAACCCGCCGGAAATAGATTTCTATCAAGTACAATATGTTCAATATAATCAATGTAATAAATCAAATGTAAACAATCCAACCAGATTTACTCGGCAAATCTGGACTTATCCAAGTCTCAAAAATTCATCTACCAATTGTCCCGTATTTAAATGAATTAATGGACAATTGCAATAGGCCTATTCGACTGTCGACTAAATTCTGCAACTTTTCCCCCAACATTTAGCAATGCAAAGTACAAATACAAAATACATCAAAATAGTATAAGAACATACAAATCGCACACACAGACACACCTTTAATGTTCAAGAGTTCTTAGTCCTGGATATAATCCGACGCGAAACACGAATAATCCTCCAGTCAGTTGGTACATAGCACACGCGCGAGTCGCGCTTGCAGATTCTGAAGAATTAATAGTTTAGCCACACGCGATACGCATTCTCGTCTCGCGAGACTCCCTACTGCGAGAAAGAGTCTCACGTGTAAATGGGAACCATCCCCCCAAAATTTGGGGGGTGAGTAGGCGGCGTATGATTTTCACTGCTGTATCCGGCTTGTCATTGACCTGCTGACTCCGCCGAGTTAGAAGCGAATTGCTAAACATAACGTGGGCTATATAATTGGAAAATGACTCTTTCCGTTTCGGAGCATATCAATCGCAAACAAATTATTGTCGGTATGTATACTTGGCCGTGAAAGCGAGTTATCTAATACAGGAAGTAGTTCGCACAGTTCCGTTCCAGTCTCAAAGAGAGCCGTGTCTACCGCAAGACGGTACATCTTCGGAAAATTTATTACCTATGCCAGGTTCTTAGCGTGACATGTACTTGATCAGGGCAAGGCAGTTGCAGCATTTCTGTTCTTCATTCACTACATAGTACTGTTCACACGCCCTATGATATGTACTTTTGTTGCTATCATTATGCAAGTTTTGTTGTTAAAAAATAAAACTGAACGTTGAACTTTATTTATGGCCTACTCGTTTGAAGCAGCAGACATAAATTTAGTTGACCTAGATTCTGCATTGAAGATCAACCATTGAAACGCGGAAAACAACGAATTACGTCAATTATACCGTATTTTCGCCTGCATGTTGTCTGATCGTACTATTCTTGTTTATCTGATGATGCTAAACAATAATGATCTTGTGATCTTTGGGTTAGGTCATAAATTTTCTGAAGATGTACCATTTTGCGTGTCTACCCGCGGGAGAATAGTCCCGGTCGAGCGAGTGATGTCATGCTGCCTCGCTTTGAGATTGGAGATTCAAAAATGTCACCAGTTTACATGAGAGTCGCTTTGGTCTCCCGCGGGTAGACACGGCTCTCTTTGAGAATGACGCGATACGCGCACATTCAGAACTAATATATTCACATAACTGGAACACTCAGGACGGCACTCCAGGAAAATCACACGCCGTACAACAAGGACAGGCAAACTTTACGACCGTTTATAACCCCGTCTGCTGGTCTCGGATAAACGGTATGCCGGCAGTGGTCACAACAACAATGGGCCACAGGACTGTAGTACCCCATTTACAGGTGATTGGACGAATTAAAGGGTTAGCGCATCATCTATTTACACCTGTCCCCCATCGGGCGCCAATTGTCACGGATAGCAGAAAGTCCGTGTTCTGGACAGGTGAACAAACAAAGATATGCATTCCAATTCGGCCTTTATTCATCAGATCGAAGGATGGACAGGTGGGAAACCTGCAAGGCAATAACAACGTCGTGTAGACGTTCTGTGACTCCAACACACAGCGCGTGCATAGTGATCTATATATATCTCGTTATAGATGTACGGGACGGACATTTATACGAAGAATAATCCTTTAGAACGGTAGTCATAAATACTCCGAATATTTCGAGACCAATTTACTTATTGTTGCAGAATATTACAGTAAACATGGCAAATATATAGTAACGAGTATATAACTCACATACCTGTACGACAATCAAGACGTCGTGAAGACGCTCTATGACACTCCAACACTAAGTGCGTGGAGTGGTCTGAGGTATGGGACGTTATATTCCGTTACGAGTTCAATAAAGTTCAATTCATAAAACGACACGGCTTCCCTCGACAAAAATAGACGTTCTGTGACTCCAACACACAGTGCGTGGAGTGAGCCGAGGCATGGGCCTTATATACAGTCAAACCGAGTCCATGTAATTTAAATTACAATAGACCACTCGCAGTGACCCGACCACGGGCTGCGTATCCTAATCAGCGAGATAGAATAGGTGCGGTAGACGCGAGCACACGACGCAGCGTAAGAAAATGAATAATGAGATGAATAATGAGATGAATACGGGGGTATATGATGACGCAGTTGTTATGTTAGTAGTGAATATACATACACATAGTCAATATCGGAACGAACGTAATCACTCGTGACATTGGCAAGATGCTCTCGTCTTGGTTGGCATCGTGCCAATATCAGTGGACGAGTTTATGTGGTCTATCAAATGAGGAGTGATACTGTCAGCTGCGTCAGCCGTGTGGAAATCACGTGGATATATGTCTATTTGTGTCTCTTTGTTAATCAATTTCAAATTGGAACAACAGTTAAACTAGAGAAAGAAATTTCATCTTGTAATTTATTTGTTTGTTTTATTCGATTGTTACTTGTATGAAAGCAGACGTCCCTTTCCTCAACCGACTTGTGAAATGGAATCTCCCAATGAACACCTGCACTTGACGCGTGTTGATTTCACATAACCGTGCTAAAACGTTCAATAAATGCACGGTTAGCTTCATGTTATTGACACAAGTGTTATAGAATGATATATGACGTCGTCTGACACTTGGTCGCGTAGACGATGAATACAATTAATGAAGTTAGTCATACTAGAGAGAATTCCCTGTTCGTGATAGAATACGCTGATTTCTGAAAAACCATTCAGCCTTAGAATTAGTTTCTCCATCACTACTCCCTTGGAGAAACTTCTCCTGAGAGCAACCCCAAAAATGGCTGACATCCACACTCTCATTGTGACTTGTATATGAACACACAGAAACACCAATATTGACAACTTATATGCAACCTCGAAGACAAAATGCATTCTCCAACGAGGTCATCTGGGGCTCTCGGCTGGGCACACACCTCGCGACAAGATGGGCTTGATTTGAGTGATTAAGTCTTACATGAACTATCTGATTATATATAGACGTTTCCTCGTGAAGTTTTGAGATTGACCCAGATCAAGGTTCAAGAACAGCTTTGACGACAGCGTTTGCAATGTTCTTGCTGACTTTGAGAAACGCTTTCTTAAATTTCTCTGACTCCAAACGTTGAATCCATTTTCTTAATATGGAAAGCGATGTGTACCCCTTGATCTTTTCATTGTGCTTGTGATTGACCATTGGTGTATAACAATCATTTATCATCATATTAAAATCCAATCTGGAGCAGGTCGTCAGGGTAAAAGTTGGGGAGTTGTGGTTTTTACAGACGTGTCTGTTCTGGAGTAATGTGGGTGCAGTTGGTACTTCGGTTATTGTGTATTGAAGTCAGGTCCAGTTAGAGCAATATATTTGGGGGGAGTTGAACGAATTCGTCTAGGTTTGGACTTTGTGACAGACAGACTGGGCTACAGGTTCTGTAGTGACTGATTTTACGGGTTTGCTTGCATTATCTCTAGTTTCGTCACAGCTATTCCCACCGATACGGATGACGATAATAAGGCTACGGGGGACGTTTGTGGGTGTGCTGGGAAAGTTTTCGAAGGGTTTTCGATGCTCAAACTTTAACGTCAGATGTTTACTTTGAGCTTATCTGTCTTCACAGTTCGCGATCTAGCGTATCTAATTCCGCTTAAGCCGGTGTTGGAGGCTGTATTAATTATTACTTCACAGTTTCCACATGAACATCTGCAATAAAAGCGCTACTGAGATACCAGGGCCACGTCTTAGAATCTTCTGGATTCTAGTAGAATTGTGAGGTGACGATGGAGGCTTTCCTTGCAGCAACCTAGGTAAACCAAGATGGTAAATCAGGTGAATACTTAGTGATATTATAACATTGTCCGCCAGGCGTCGTAAACTTTTTCCACCTCTTACATACCGGTATATCGCCAATCGGTGTTATTATTGCCAAGGTCACTACGACAATTTTCACATACAGGTCCTGAAACGTTCGTCGTATTGGCGAAGAAGAGGAAATCCGTGCAATTATGATTGGCGTGGCGTAAACGTGTGGCATGAGGTCATGTATTGACTTTTGGAGTGGACCTTGTACATTGGGTGTCTGTTGCGTAGGTAAAGTGTTGTACATACAGGCCATGTGGTCGAACGTTAGGTCATCACTAGTATGATAACCTCCAACAGAGCTTGGATGGTTGCGGGGTGGAGTAAAAGGCATAAACGTGAGGCGGTGGGTGGGGGTGGCGTTTCCTTTAAACTTGAGCACCCTAATACAATTTTTTACCCTGATACTAATTTTCAGTGACGTCAAGAAATAAATCAGCCATACATTATATCCTGCATGGAATTGCAAAATTCATTCTTTATTGCAGTTTCATCGTTTTGCATCGATAAAACCCCGGGCAATTACATTTACCCGATGGACTGTCATATGTTCGTGACGTGTGATAGTGGGGCATCCATGGGCATTGTGAGAAGCTGCCAGCCTGGAACGGCTTTTGTGGAGATACACAATGTATGTGACTGGGAGTACAACGTAGATCGATGTGGAGAAACACAGTAAGACTATAAATTTTACTGCGGAAAATTTCCTGCCTCGCTAGTCTTGCATGGAGTTGACCACACGTTTGCGTCGGTGCTTTGTTTTTCTGATGCCCAAAGGGTCCGTGTAACTTTGCACAGTTCAGTTTTTGATTTTTAGAAACCAAGAACAAAAAGCGAAAATTGAACTGTGCAAGGTTACACGGAACCCAAATCCATTGTGAGCGTTTGTGTTACATGTGAGCGTCTGTGTGTTTCGTTGATTGGGGCTGTGTGTACTACACATTTGATCAAGACGCATAGACTAGAGAGGATGGTATATATCTTCGCAAAATATATTGATTTTATTGGCACGTGAGAGAGAGAGAGATTGAGATTGACCAGTCCAGCATATATCTCTTCTGTATCTTTGTATTTATTTCACTTTCCAGGAAAAGAATTAATAACACACAACTTTAAATGCAAATTCTGGCGAATCTCTGAGTTTGTATTAGTATTATAGAACCTTCCAGGTATGAATCTCAAACACAATATAAACATTTTTTCGCTTTAGAGCACCAACAACAACAACAACGACAGCAACGACAACTTCTGTGGCACGTAAGTATGCTTTCTATCGCCAATAATATAGAATGGACATAATAGGCATTATATTTCCAATATCGGCAAGTATTCATTATCTAAATTATTATATGAATAACCATTGTATATAAACTCACAAAGCAACTGTGCGACCTACATTCCCATAAGATATGAAATAAATTTTATTTATAGTCGGTTTTGCTACTAAAAGATAAAACACTATTTCGTGGGGAGCTATATTGTCAGCATCATTGTACTGTAAATGTGAGGTTGGTGGTATTGAGCTCCTGTACCTGTTGGCATGCAGGTTCTGTTACATGCTGCTCTAAGTAGTTTATCTTCCCGATATTCCCTATTAGTTTATGGTGACATGTTTAGACAATTGTGACATTCCGATCACGCTAACCACTTCGGACTGGTATAAATTACACCGAATTATGTTACCTAGCTGATAACTGAAGCCAAACTGGATTTTTGACGACCCCCAGTCGCATAGCAGAGACTCAAAGTTTGTCGAGGTCAAACTACATTCTGAGTAGTATAGAACGGGCCCTTGCCTTTATTGCCTTTAGCCCTTCTCCACACGACGGACGTTGTGATTCATGCGACGAAAACGTGTGGTGAGAGAGAAATATGGGGCGAACTCGCATGACCATGCATTTTGGGATGGACTTTGAACATTGGGTTCTGTTGCGTGGGTGAATTGTTGCACATACAGGTCAGGTGAAGGCGTGGTCCCGACCCCCCTCTTTCTTTCTTCACGGGTCCAAATTTATTGTGACTAGTATAAATTACAGTTTCATGCAAAGTGCCAACTTCTTCCCAGTGTTTGTTCTATCTGATTTAGCAGAGTCTTCATGAATTATTAGTTTCATATGATATCCGCTTGTCTTTTTCGATCAAAACTTCATTTAGCGCCCAAACAATTCAACTTGGCAATGATGTAACAACTTTCGCATCGGTGAAGTGACCTCTTTTTGCAGCGATCTTAGAAGTTGGCTTTGATTTACGAGAAGATGGCTTCATCTGAACAATATCATTTTTCATTGTTGGGGAAAAATATTTGAGGAAGAAAGAGTTTGAATGAACTAGAAAAGCGGGAATTGTGAACATTTTCACCCTAAAGTCTTCTCTGAAAATGCGCCAAAGTGTGTAAAATTAAGGGTCCCCGACGTCACGGTACCACCCCCGATTGGGCCCCCATAATGTTGGATTGCTTCCGCCGCGCCTCAGGTGATCGGCAGTTACGTCATCATAGATAAACCGTCGCTACTTGGAGGGTTGTGGGGTGGCGTAACTGGCGTAAAATTAGGTGGCAGGAAGGTTAACCTTTGACCTTGACCACGGTGACACTGATATCAATATTTACCCAGATACTAATTATCAGTGAAAACAAGAGTCAAGTAAGCCTTTCATACGGTGGCCCGTTAGGGCCATTGTCGTTTTCTTTTGATTTCCTATGTTTTTCTTCTATTTCCGAAGAAACCAACTTAATTTTCTAGATTTTCTTTGTATTTTCCAAGAAATCAACTGAATTTTCGGCGAATTCATAGCAATATTCCGTGTTCAACGACGTAAAAACACAGACAAAGTCGAAGAAAAACCTATGAAATTCTTGAAAAACACCAAATATAATTTCCTCCGCGGATATAATATTTCCTCCGCGGATATAATATTTCCTCCGCGGATATAATCATTTCCTCCGCGGATATAATATTTCCTCCGCGGATATAATATTTCCTCCGCGGATATAATCATTTCCTCCGCGGATATAATGTTTCCTCCGCGGATATAATATTTCCTCCGCGGATATAATCATTTCCTCCGCGGATATAATATTTCCTCCGCGGATATAATATTTCCTCCGCGGATATAATCATTTCCTCCGCGGATATAATATTTCCTTCGCGGATATAATATTTCCTCCGCGGATATAATCATTTCCTCCGCGGATATAATATTTCCTCCGCGGATATAATATTTCCTCCGCGAATATAATCATTTCCTCCGCGGATATAATATTTCCTCCGCGGATATAATATTTCCTCCGCGGATATAATATTTCCTCCGCGGATATAATCATTTTCTCCGCGGATATAATATTTTCTCCGCGGATATAATATTTCCTCCGCGGATATAATCATTTCCTCCGCGGATATAATATTTCCTCCGCGGATATAATCATTTCCTCCACGGATATAATCATTTCCGCCGCGGATATAATAGGATATAATCATTTCCTCCGCGGATATAATATTTCCTCCGCGGATATAATATTTCCTCCGCGGATATAATCATTTCCTCCGGGGATATAATATTTCCTCCTCGGATATAATATTTCCTCCGCGGATATAATCATTTCCTCCGCGGATATAATATTTCCTCCGCGGATATAATATTTCATCCGCGGATATAATCATTTCCTCCGCGGATATAATATTTCCTCCGCGGATATAATATTTCCTCCGCGGATATAATCATTTCCTCCGCGGATATAATATTTCCTCCGCGGATATAATATTTCCTCCGCGGATATAATCATTTCCTCCGCGGATATAATATTTCCTCCGCGTATATAATATTTCCTCCGCGGATATAATCATTTCCTCCGCGGATATAATATTTCCTCCGCGGATATAATATTTCCTCCGCGGATATAATCATTTCCTCCGCGGATATAATATTTCCTCCGCGGATATATTTCCTCCGCGGATATAATCATTTCCTCCGCGGATATAATATTTCCTCCGCGGATATAATATTTCCTCCGCGGATATAATATTTCCTCCGCGGATATAATATTTCCTCCGCGGATATAATCATTCCTCCGCGGATATAATATTTCCTCCGCGGATATAATCATTTCCTCCGCGGACATAATATTTCCTCCGCGGATATAATCATTTCCTCCGCGGATATAATATTTCCTCCGCGGATATAATATTTCCTCCGCGGATATAATCATTTCCTCCGCGGATATAATATTTCCTCCGCGGATATAATATTTCCTCCGCGGATATAATCATTTCCTCCTCGGATATAATATTTCCTCCTCGGATATAATCATTTCCTCCGCGGATATAATATTTCCTCCGCGGATATAATATTTCCTCCGCGGATATAATCATTTCCTCCGCGGATATAATATTTCCCCGCGGATATAATATTTCCTCCGGGGATATAATCATTTCCTCCGCGGATATAATATTTCCTCCGCGGATATAATACTTCCTCCGCGGATATAATACTTCCTCCGCGGATACTTGTCTTCCTCCGCCGGATATAATCATTTCCTCCGCGGATATAATATTCCTCCGCGGATATAATATTTCCTCCGCGGATATAATCATTCCTCCGCGGATATAATATTTCCTCCGCGGATATAATATTTCACTCCGCGGATATAGTATTTCCTCCGCGGATATAATATTTCCTCCGCGGATATAATCATTCTCCGCGGATATATCCTCGCGGATATAATATTTCCTCCGCGGATATAATCATTTCCTCCGCGGATATAATATTTCCTCCGCGGATATAGCCTTCCTCCGCGGATATAATCATTTCCTCCGCGGATATAATATTTCCTCCGCGGATATAATATTTCCTCCGCGGATATAATCATTTCCTCCGCGGATATAATATTTCCTCGCGGATATAATATTTCCTCCGCGGATATAATCATTTCCTCCGCGGATATAATATTTCCTCCGCGGATATAATATTTCCTCCGCGGATATAATCATTTCCTCCGCGGATATAATATTTCCTCCGCGGATATAATATTTTCCTCCGCGGATATAATATTTCCTCCGCGGATATAATCTTCACTCCCGCAGGATATAATATTTCCTCCGCGGATATAATATTCCTCCGCGGATGTAATCATTTCCTCCGCGGATATAATATTTCCTCCGCGGATATAATATTTCCTCCGCGGATATAATCATTTCCTCCGCGGATATAATATTTCCTCCGCGGATATAATATTTCCTCCGCGGATATAACCATTTCCCCCGCGGATATAATATTTCCTCCGCGGATATAATATTTCCCCCGCGGATATAATCATTTCCTCCGCGGATGTAATATTTCCGCCGCGGATATAATCATTTCCTCCGCGGATATAATATTTCCTCCGCGGATATAATATTTCCTCCGCGGATATAATATTTCCTCCGCGGATATAATATTTCCTCCGCGGATGTAATCATTTCCTCCGCGGATATAATATTTCCTCCTCGGATATAATCATTTCCTCCGCGGATATAACATTTCCTCCGCGGATAAAATATTTTCTCCGCGGATATAATCATTTCCTCCGCGGATATAATATTTCCTCCGCGGATATAATATTTCCTCCGCGGATATAATCATTTCTTCCGCGGATGTAATATTTCCTCCGCGGATATAATATTTCCTCCGCGGATATAATCATTTCCTCCGCGGATATAATATTTCCTCCGCGGATATAATATTTGCTCCGCGGATATAATCATTTCCTCCGCGGATATAATATTTCCTCCGCGGATATAATATTTCCTCCGCGGATATAATCATTTCCTCCGCGGATATAATATTTCCTCCGCAGATATAATCATTTCCTCCGCGGATATAATATTTCCTCCGCGGATATAATCATTTCCTCCGCGGATATAATGTTTCCTCCGCGGATATAATATTTCCTCCGCGGATATAATCATTTCCTCCGCGGATATAATATTTCCTCCGCGGATATAATATTTCCTCCGCGGATATAATTAATTTCCTCCGCGGAGGAAATCCACGTGACTTGAGTAGTAGAAAGACGGCAAATTCATTAGCATTTTTGAGGCTGAGGAGTGAGGCTGATGTGCAGGTGACGTCACGATGGCGTCACTATGACGTCACATCCGGTGACATCCGGATCAAAGATCACATCCGGTCACGTGACAACCGGTCACTTCCTTTGACGTCACGATGGCGTCATTATGGCGTCACATCCGGTGACATCCGGGTCAAAAGTCACATCCGGTCACGTGGCATCCGGTAACATCCGGGTCACTTCCTGTGACGTCGCTTCCGGTCACCTGGCGGCCCAGCAAGAGTTATCTGCCCCTACCTAAGACCCCAGTGACTTCCAATGTTAATCTCATGCAGGTATGGGAAAGGGGGCTTGAAGATGTCTTTGAACGCCACTATGAGATTCGCCCCCGTTTTCGTCCGGATGGGTACCACCCACGCATATTTCGATAGGATATCGATGCACGTCAAGATATACCGATTCCCATCGTTGTTTTTGGCAAAGGCGCTCATATCGACCAAATCCGCTTGCCACTGGGCATCTATTCCTCCCACGATGACCCGGTTCCGTAGAAAATGGCGACGGACAGATCGATGTAACTATTTTGGGAGTAGCTAATTACGAATCCAAGAAATGGCGATTCGAAAATTTGGGTATGACTTTGACCGTGGCGCAAGGTAACAAGATATTGTCAGACGACCTTGACCTTTTGATATGTGATGACCCCATGACCTCTGCGTTGACCCATGACATCAAACTTGACCTTTGGCCTTGGGTTTAAAAATGCGATGGTACAATTGGAATGCACTATCGCATATTTTACCTTGAGGTCAGAGGTCAAGGACAAGGTCATGGGTCAACTCAGAGGTCACGGGGTCATCATATATCAAAAGGTCAAGGTCGTCCGACAATATCTTGTGACCTTGCGCTAAGGTCAAAGTCATACCCAAATTTTCTAATCGAGATTTTGATATGAAGGTCAAGGTCAAGTTCAAAACTGACCTCAGATTCGTGACCTCTGATCCCGATATAGGTTTAGGGCGAAGTTTGAGGTCAATCGGTGACAGCAAAAATTCTGACCAAAATTTCGCTTAGGTGTTTTTGGAGGTCAAGTTTCAACCTTCACCGAATGACCTCAAATTATGTGTATATAGGTTTTCGAGGTCCCTGATCACGAATCCGAGGTCAAAATTTGGATTGATTTGATACAAAAAAAAGTGTCCATTGAAGCCTAGGTTAAGTATTGGAATTTTCAAAAATCGGTAAAAAAAACAACTTAGGGCCCTAGATCGATTCCGACCGCAGTTTCGTTATCAGCTAGATTCATACTCTTACCACACCAAATTTAGAAGGAATCGGTGAAACAACATTTTCATCCTTATACCTTGGGCTAAAATGGTCTGAAAAATTCGGCCTTGACCGATTGACCTCAAACTTCGCACTAAACTATACTGGAGGTCGTAGGTCACGAATATGAGGTCAGATTTGACCTTGACCTTGACCTTCATTGGAAGTCACTGGGGTCTTAGGTAGAGGCAGATAGCTCTTGCTGGGCCGCCAGGTGACCGGAAGCGACGTCACAGGAAGTGATCCGGATGTTACCGGATGCCACGTGACGGATGTGACCTTTGACCCGGATGTCACCGGATGTGACGCCATAATGACGCCATCGTGACGTCAAAGGAAGTGACCCGGTTGTCACGTGACCGGATGTGACCTTTGATCCGGATGTCACCGGATGTGACGTCATAGTGACGCCATCGTGACGTCACCTGCACATCAGCCTCACTCCTAGCCTTAAAAATGCTAATGAATTTGCCGTCTTTCTAGTACTCAAGTCACGTGGATTTCCTCCGCGGAGGAAATTAATTATATCCGCGGAGGAAATATTATATCCGTGGAGGAAATATTATATCCGCGGGGGAAATGATTATATCCGCGGAGGAAATATTATATCCGCGGAGGAAATATTATATCCGCAGAGGAAATGATTATATCCGCGGAGGAAATATTATATCCGCGGAGGAAATATTATATCCGCGGAGGAAATGATT
>JAVTVY010002747.1:0-33778 GCA_036873755.1 Hanleya hanleyi | reverse complement strand
ATCGGAAAATCTGACAGAAAAATCGACCAAAAAATGAAAATGACGTCACTGTGATGTCATCACATCGGCCATCTTGGATATTTTTGCATCTCTGATAGAGCTTGACCCAAGCGTATAGTGTGGTAAGTTTCAGCCCCTAGCTCAAGGGGTAAGGAAAATATTTAAGAGAGCAGGGAGTCAGATCCCCTCCCCCCCCCCCCACTCCCCAAGGCATTGACAGGTCCCCAAATCCCAAGGCCAGATAGGGTTAATAGACCATTTGCCAGTTCTACTATCGTTACAAAGCAATGCCGGGTATATTCATTGTGCAGCAGATATGTACAAAATGTACAAGTGACTGTTTCACACCCTTTTCCAAATTTCGAAATAAATATAATATATAGTTCTCCTCGTACCCCGTTTTCTTTATAGTACAGACTTCATTCGTTCTTTAATTTAACTGTCTGCCTTTTGACAACATACCCGACATTTAATCCCGAATTTGTACGAGTACTTTAACTGCAGCACCCATACCTCGTCCTCCGCGAGAGCCTTTAAAATATGCAATCCTTTTTCTATTTTTGAAAAGAGATTCCTCTTTCAATCATATCGTATGTTTCAACGAACTGGGATGCAAATTGAATTTATCTGAAATTTTGATGCATGCGACTTATGTAAATAAAGTTTTATCACATGAAAAAAAAACGTACATAATTATTTAACATTGTTACCGGTCACAAATTTGAAAAAAAGCAAAAACATTATTACCCTACCCATACTGTATGTATATCTTTCACTTCAGTATAAATAAAATGTACATGAAGGTCATTCAAAATGGTTATTAATCCACGAAAAAAGGCTGAATAGCGCGATCAGGGACATTTCTCTATCATTTCAATATACAATTCACCAGGAAGACCGTTGTCCATCACCTTACAGGTGAACATTCAACAGGAGGACCGTTATCCATCACCTTACAGGTGAACATTCAACAGGAGGACCGTTATCCATCACATTACAGGTGAACATTCACCAGGAGGACCGTTATCCATCACTTCAATATACATATCAGGCGAACATTCAACAGGAGGACCGTTATCCATCACCTCAGTATACCTATAAGGTGAACATTCAACAGGAGGACCGTTATCTACCACCTTAGTATACACATCAGGTGAACATTCAACAGGAGTACCGTTATCTATCAAGAACGGCCCTCCTGGTGAATGTTCACGTTATCGGCATATCGAAATGATAGAGAATGGTCTCCCTGGTGAATGTTCACAGGTATCTTCAGGTAATAGAGAACAGGTATATCTAAGTAATAGGAACGGTCTTCCTGATGAATGTTCATTTTATATGTTTATTGGGGTAATAGAGGACGGTCTTCCTGATGAATGTTCACTTTATATGTTCATTGGGGTAATAGAGAACGGTCTTCCTGATGAATGTTCACCTTGTAGGTACATTGAAGTGAAAGAGAACATGTATACTGAAGGGATAGGAAACGGTCCTACGAGGTGATGGACAACGGCCCCCTGGTGAATGTTAACATTATAGGTATACTCAAGTGGTAGTGAACAGTCCTCCTGGTGAATGTTCGCTTTATATACGGAATGAAGATATATAAAACCGCACCCCTGGTGAATGCTGACTTTATATGTTTACTGAAGCTATAATAAACGGCCCTCCTGTTGAATGTTCACATTATAGGTATCGGTGTATTGAATAAAGAGAACGGCCCTCTCTTACTGAGGTAATAGATAACGGTCCTCCTGTTGAATGTTCAACTTTTAGGTATATTGAGGTGATAGATAATACGGTCCTCCTGCTGAATGTTCACCTGATATGTATATTAAGGTGATGGATAACGGTCCTCCTGTTGAATGTTCACCTGTAAGGTGATGGATAACGGTCCTCCTGTTGAATGTTCACCTATAAGGTGATGGATAACGGTCCTCCTGTTGAATGTTCACCTGTAAGGTGATGGATAACGGTCCTCCTGTTGAATGTTCACCTGTAAGGTGATGGATAACGGTCCTCCTGTTGATTGTTCACTTGTAAGGTGATGGATAACGGTCCTCCTGTTGAATGTTCACCTGTAAGGTGAGAGATAACGGTCCTCCTGTTGAATGTTCACCTGTAAGGTGATGGACAACGGTCCTCCTGTTGAATGTTCACCTGTAAGGTGATGGATAACGGTCCTCCTGTTGAATGTTCACCTGTAAGGTGATGGACAACGGTCTTCCTGTTGAATGTTCACCTGTAAGGTGATGGATAACGGTCCTCCTGTTGAATGTTCACCTGTAAGGTGATGGATAACGGTCCTCCTGTTGAATGTTCACCTGTAAGGTGATGGACAACGGTCTTCATGTTGAATGTTCACCTGTAAGGTGATGGATAACGGTCCTCCTGTTGAATGTTCACCTGTAAGGTGATGGATAACGGTCCTCCTGTTGAATGTTCACTTGTAAGGTGAGAGATAACGGTCCTCCTGTTGAATGTTCACCTGTAAGGTGATGGACAACGGTCCTCCTGTTGAATGTTCACCTGTAATGTGATGGATAACGGTCCTCCTGTTGAATGTTCACCTGTAAGGTGATGGATAACGGTCCTCCTGTTGAATGTTCACCTGTAATGTGATGGATAACGGTCCTCCTGTTGAATGTTCACCTGTAAGGTGATGGATAACGGTCCTCCTGTTGAATGTTCACCTGTAAGGTGATGGATAACGGTCCTCCTGTTGAATGTTCACCTGTAAGGTGAGAGATAACGGTCCTCCTGTTGAATGTTCATGTTATAGGTAAATTACGATGATGGATAACGGTCCTCCTGTTGAATGTTTATCTTATAGGTAAATTACGAGGATGGATAACGGACCTCCAGGTGAATGTTCACCTTATAGGTAAATTTAGGTGATGGATAACGGTCCTCCTGGTGAATGTTCACCTTATGGGTAAATTTAGGTGATGGATACCGGTCTGCCTGGTGAATGTTCATCTTCTAGGTATACATGTATTAAAGGCATAGAGGAAGGTCTTCCTGGTGAATGTTCAACTTACAGCTATATTGAGGAGATAGGGGATGGGCCTCTGGTGAATGTTCATCATATATTGAGGGGATATAGTGGATAGGTCCCCCTCGTGAATGTTTACCTTGAATTGTATACTGAAATGATACAAAAATTTCCCTGATCGCACTATTCCGATCGCGCTATTCAACCTCTTTTTCGTGGATTAATAACCATTTTGAATGACCTTCATATACATTTTATTTATACTCAAGGGAAAAATATATATTCACTATGGGAAGGGTAATAACTTTTCTTTCAAATATATGACCGATGACAATGTCATATAATGTAGGACTTCTTATTTCATGTGATGAAACTATATTCACATGAATCGCATACATTAAAATTTTAGATAAATTCAATTTGCATTCCAGTTCGTTGAAACATACGTATTCCAAAGGCTCTCGCGGGGGTATGGGTACTGCAAAGTACTCATACAATTCCGATTAAATATCGGGTATGTTGTCAAAAGGCACAGAGTTATAATAAAGGGCGAATAAAAAGTATATTTTGCAGTGTGTTCGTACTATAAATTGAACGGAGTACAAGGAGAACTATATATTATATTTAGTTCGAAATTTGGAAAAGGGTGTGAAACAGTCCCATGTACATTTTGTGCATATCCGCTACGCAATGAATACACCCGGATTGCTCTGTGAAGATAGCAGAACGGGCAAATGGCCTATTAACACTATCTGCATGTCTGGCCTGGGGATTTGGGGACCTGCTTCTCTCCTCCTTAAATATTTTCCTTATCCCTTGAGCTAGGTGCTGAAACTTACCACACTATATACCCTTGGGTCAAGCTCTATCAGAAAGGTAAAAATATCCAAGATAGCCAATGTGATGACGTCCCAGTGACGTCATTTTAAAAAAGATAATAATTTTTTGGTCGATTTTCCGGTCACATTTTCCGATGTATTTTACCTTTGCCATTTCTCGGCAATAGCGGCAAGATAAATTAGTAAGTAATAGTCTGATGTGAAATAAAATAGTTTTTGTCCACTTTTCCTCACAGAAAAGCAGAAATTTTGAACAAAAATGACGAAAACATCACTTTCCTGTTAGACTGTTAGATACGGTCGCCATTTTAAATTTACCCATAATCAGAAGCTCGGAGGGTCATGCAAATAGGATCAAAATGACTCCAATATTGTATGCTACAAAGTCATGGAGTGTCGGCTTTCAAGTATTTGGCGTTTCGGAAATAGGACAGAAAGTTTGGTATAGAGGAACATATTGCTCCTCCGCCCCCCCCCCCCCAAACCGGCCTATAATCAACCATTTTTTCCAATCATAAATTGCATTTCGACTTTCCTTATTATAGCCGTAATCTTACGACCAAGGGCTATTATTTAGCCTGTCATGTTTTGGAAAAATGTTATTACTGATTTTTTTTTTAAGTCCGGCTGTTTTAATGCTATTACTGTGCAATCAACATCTGAACGAAATTTTCAAACACGTTGTGAACATTGTCAATTCGCAGCATCTTAATTGTGAAAACATAACTTAGGACCAGAACTATTTTTTTTTTCTCAAAATATCCGGGTAGACAGAATGTTATTTCTGATTAACTAGATCTGAAATATGGTAAGATATGATATGATCAATACATTATTTGCGGAACTGTATAGCTGGAACATGTGAAATTATTAAAGCCTTTGTGAACATCATTTAAGATTATTTTTTGTCAAAATTGAAATTTGACAGTTAGAAATCTTTTTAACTGAATCTATAGCCCAACAATCTGCATAACACATGTACAAATTTCAGAATATTTGTTTATTTCAAGACATTTTTACGTTTAGAGAAACAACATGTTCCCGCTCTAATCTTCAAAAAAGTTTCTGTGCGTTTCCCATTGAATGCTGATGACCAATGCAGACTTTTGCTTCTTAATTGAGTAATTATTTAATGGCTACCGGTACTTATATTTTGAATTATGACCAATTTTCCTAAATATAGAAAAAATTAAGGTAAGAGTTAGGCTAATTACAAGCGTCTAGTCCGTCATTCATAATCCAGCCGTCGTCCATTAGAGAATATCCGCGTCCATAATCCAAGACCTGTTCCATTTCCATATAACAGTATTAGCACCAAATTCAAAAAGAGAGAAGCGGTCTACAGTTTTCAATGATGCCGGCAAGACATGTTATGTGTACGATATGGTCTACAAACACTAGCTTTGATCATTTGTAAAATTGATTATTTTTTTTAGTCTAAAATCAGTTATTTGTGCCACCTATACATACGTATGTAATTTCATCCTAAAATATGCTTGTTCACTCTCATGTATAACCTACTTAAACTGACGGGCGATGCTGTTAAAACATCAGAAATACCTTTATTGCATGGACCATGGAGCATAGTAGGCTCCATGATTGGACCTACAAAATTTTGGATTTGGATTAATACTGCCACAATCGTGGAGATCTTCCCAGCCCCGTTGGTGAATACGGCCCTGCTGGTGAATGTGCCTGCTCGTGAATCATGTGAATATACGCTGGCCAGTACTGTTGCCATAGCCCGTTAAACAGAAACAGACACAGCTGAAGGTGACAGCTGAACACGCCTCACGATAGGACGAACTCCCTGCATATATCCTACGCTGGTGTCCATAATGTGCGCATTATTGCGCAGTACGCGGCTACGTCACAACCGGGTCCCCTCGTGAATATTGGGTCTCCTCTTGAACTGGCTCCTCTTGAATGTTGGCTGGCAGCTGCCACTCCAGGTTTGGGATAAAGCCATTTGGAGCTTTTTTAGATCCATCGGGCTTATTAAGCTTGATCGAGCTTTAAAAATGTCACTTTTACTGATCATGAGATGTCCAATTTCCGTGGCGAAGCGCACGTTCACAGTTTCACCGTGCTGAGATGAACATGGGAGAAGTTCAAAACCGAAACAATCTCCCTTGTTCACAATTGCGTTGTTGTTATATTTCATATCAAATTATTCTTATGGTGGCCCTCCGCAGTTTCGTAGTAATGGCCCCTCTCTAATTTCATAATACGATAGACTGCCCTTGTTCTGCTACATCATAATTCTTCTGGTCTTCTTAATAGCTTATATCTATAATGCCATCCTATTCAGCATTATCAACGCTGCAAACGAGTACGTACAAATCGAGTGCTGGCTTCGTCTACACGCTGATCGGGATCATGGAGTAAAGTTTGTCCTGCCTCAGTTATGCCCCTTGGGTGTGCCTAAAAATCGGGACTCATTTACGGGAAGAAAATCTGACAAAAAACGGTTAGGTTGACACCCCCTTTTTTTTGCCTTTTTAAGTTGAGACCGGACCAGGGAACGTGAGTAAGAAGTTTAATTGAAATCGCTCTTACAGATTTTTCTGGAAATTGAGCCGAATTTGACCATTTTTCGACATTTTTAAGGGGTTTTCTAGGAAAAATGAAGCAAGCATGGAGGAGAATGTTCGAGTTAAATTTTTCTATAACATAGCAGTGTTATATCTTAAAATAATAGTTTCATCATGCTCTTTCAGAAAATATATACATATAAGTGATTTGGGTTGAAGGTTTTGCGACAACTGGTGGCCGAAAAACGGACCCATAGTCTATTCCATGCCGAATAAAAGAATCTCCGGAGTGCACCCTATGATGCACAGTCAACGTTTTCTCACCTCTTGTCTTCTCATCAACACTTTATATCTCCTCATCAAACGTCCAACTTGAAGCCATCATGGCGCCTCGTTTTCACTATGATCTGGGAAGACCACGTGATCGGATATGCCAAAATATGGATTTTTAATTTTCGAGCGGGTATGGTGGACATGAATGGACATCATGTATATACAAACCAAACTTTTATTTGGGCAAATAAAATACTGTGAGTTGGTATAGATCAAATGATGGGATAGTTTTTCTGGAATCTGGTATCCCTGATTTTCAAAACCGATTTCATACATAATAGTTGGTGGCATGCCTGGAGCGCCGGTGTTAAGTCATGTCTGTAAACGTTGTGTGTGCGTTTTGACACGAAAGAGGCAACTGCTACTATTGGTTCTCAGGACAACGTTTCATAAAATAATATATCTTTTATTCAACGAGTTTCACCACCAAGTAATCATTCGATATATGTGGTTAGTCGCTAAATTTCGTACTGCTGGAAATACTCATTTTATTGAAAATTAGACTTGCTTGCCGACAGATATAGCAGGAGTAATTGACGACACAAGATGGAACCAAACTAACGAGTGACCAGCTTCGGTGTGGGACTGGGATAGACGTTGCCAGGATAACTTAATATTGCAGCTGCCGTAGCATCACAGTTGAAGTGTTGCTAAAAATTTGAGACAGCGGATGTAACCAAGCCTATCAAACTCGTTTTATGAAGCCTATGGGAGGGCTACGTTTATAAAACCTGTGAGAGTGCTACCGTTATTAAGCCTATCAGAGGGCTAAGGTTATCAAAGCAATCACAGGACTATAGCGTTATCAAGCCTATCAGAGGGCTAGTTTTATTAAGCCTATCAGAGGGCTAAGGTTATCAAACCAATAACAGGACTATAGCGTTATGAAGCCTATCGGAGGGCTAGTTTTATTAAGCCTATCAGAGGGCAGTCATTCAAGTCATGAGAAACACGCTAATAATTGAAAATCATATCCATCAATAAAGTTTTGTTACAGTATTATTACAGGGACACTAATCTGTGCAGTTGAGCGCCACCAGCCCTCAGTACATTTTGGCACATATGACTTCTGGCTAGGCTTTGGTGTAAGACCTCCCATTGAAAAGGTAATATCCTGGACAAAAGACTGACAATACAACTTCAACAGATCCTTTGTCAATTATATTTCGTGAGTGTTACACCAAATCGTTGCCGGACTTCTGCTATGTTATTTTATTCTCGCGAGGCTTGTGTCAAGTTGTTGTTCTGGTTGTGTGACGTGTCACGTTTTCCCACATGCTGATTGGTGCAAATGTCCATTCATGAGGTTTAAAGGTTGAGCACATGGCTCACCTCAACACTTTTGTGTAGTGAATAGACAACACAAGAGGTTTTTCCATAATGGAGGCAAAATGTGGATGCAAGTCCCATGCTGAGTTTACGGAAAATGTTGAGTTAACACCGAAATTACACAAATTGACAGCCCATAAGTATAAGCAACCTGTAATTCGCGCTCTGAGGGAGAGAGGTCTACTGGGTCGGGTGACCTATCTGTGCACCGCGTGTGCACTCTACGCAGAGAAGAACTTTCTACAGCCCATAGCAGATGATGGACATTCGAAACGGCCAGACTTTATTATGGCAGAAATAAAGTCCGTGGTAAAATTATTGAGGGAAGGTAAGGTTGGGGAGCAATCATTGTTGTTGCTGGCATCAGAGCTTGGTCAGAGCCAGAGAACACACATCTTTGAAGATGCCAATGCCATTTCCCAAATTAAAGCATATGATGACGTCACAGTCTTGGACGCAGCCGCCTGGATTGGTGAGAGAAACCCCGTGGTTGCATCCTTCCTCAAGGGGTGTGCAGGAGTAGATAGTGATTCGAATCCAAAAAAGATCCTAGCCATCGCCAGTTCAATTGATTGTTTGTATTCGTCGTGCCATGTGAATCTTGTAACCCCTTTGTCCTTTGCAGCCATTCTCGTTAGCCATTTTGTTTCCGGGAGTAAAACTGTTGTTGATGTAATGTCTCGTTTGTATCCGTGTGGATCGTACAGCAATGTCCGCAATTGGATCAGCAGAGCTCGTGAGGAAAAGAACAAATGCCCGGTAGGTAGGGATGTCTTCACTTTCCTTGATAATAATCAGAAGCTCGGGCGGAATTGGAGAGTTCTATTGGCCGCTAAAGCAAAAGTCAGTGTCATTACGAACATCATTCATATCTCCCCATCAACTCTTTCTATGTGTCAGTACGAGCCCTCATTGTCACCAGCATCTTGGCTGTACAACACAGACTTAAATGTAGAGGACATTGTGTGCAACATAAATGCAGATATCACCGAGTGTGACGGAAGATTTCAGAATTTGAGGAACAGATTCCTTCATGATCGTTTGTGTACAGTTTATGAGGAGCAGACAACTGTCGATCGTGTTATCATAACAGATATGGTAGACAAGGTTTGTTGTGACGAAACGTACAGCATCACACCGGGTCCCACAGATGTAGACGAGCATTCATTCCTGCGTCATTGCCATCGTCCCGAAGCACCAAAGGTAATTGCAACTGCAAATGGTATCACAATACAAACAATGCAAATATAGTATATAACATTCACACGCATAAAGTAATATGGCACGCCTATAATTAATGTGGCAAGAGAACGAAAGATACATACCACTAAAGAAATTCTTAATGATATTTTACAAATTTGGAAATCAAGTGTTGCAGAAACGCATTGCGCTATCTACTGATTCCTGAAATGTTTATCCATCCACGAAAACGTGCACTGTAATTGAATTGAATTTACTTTTATTTTGACGTCATGCCCTCGCTGAACAGTGTTCACATAATTGTGTGGCAAGAGTGAACTAGTAGATAGCAAAACGCAATTGTGGAACACGTGTTTTAAAAGTAACCTACTGTAATCCATATATTTCTTGCTTACAAATAGCTTTATTTGTTAGAATTGAAGAATTAAATAATTATTATAGTCTCAGTAAGATATTATTTGTATTAATTGTAAAACATTGTATTGTCAGGCCCTGGTTATTGACCTTGGTAATATTCCTTATATTGTTTGATATTTCTATTTTGTCAGGTCTCAATGGGTGAGCCATGTTTTGAAAATCCCTGTTCCTACGAAGCTGTAGGTAATGTCCTTCGTCACATCCAGGCAGGAGCTGTGTGAAGGGGAGCGGAGCTGGATTGCTGTTGGATGCGATGGATCTCCTTTCACATTAGCTTGGAAACTAATTATCCAAAACAAAGAGCTCCAAAACATCCTTCTGATCCCAGGCCTTGGCCATTACGAAATTAACATGGTCAAAGCTTGTTTCAAGTTATTGTGGAACGTTGGACTAGCGGAATTGGCGCTCATGCTCGGATTCAAATCAGACAAAGCCCAGGCTGCCTGCCAGTCTGCTACGAATCATCACAAGTCATGGCAAATTCTACAAATCTTTTTCAACGCGACATGTGATGAACTTCTCCTCCCCTTCGTGCGACAATGCATTCGAGACAATGAACGCCCACAACTCGATTCCTTCTACCATTGGTTGAAAAGCGTCAAGAATCCAAACTACAAATTCTTGAAAGACGTCGTCTTCACATATTTACTTTCTCTTTTTCTTTTTCGAAGCGGCGTACGTCGAAATAATAGCGATTGCTTGGTTGCCGCAAGAGTGAAGTTCGCCAACCTCTTCTTTGGTTTAAACATGACGACATACCAGGAGATGGACTTCCTCGACATGAAGACAAGAGTTCTCTGTCCTGACGTCATCAAGGCTTTCATCCAGGACAACGAAAGTTTCTCGGTGTCCGGGCATCCGAGCAAGGGAGAGGGGGGTGATTTCGTTCTCGAGGCTAAAAATCGACGCATCAAGATGTGCGTTCCTCCTGGGGTGCCATCGGATCAGCAATGGTTAACTGCTTGTCGTATCGTTGACAAAATGGACTTGGTAAGTAACTTGCTAAACGAATGATAGAATAAATGTGTAAGCAGTTATTTCAAACATTAGTGAATTTGTGCTGATCTTAAGTGAAAAAAAAATTGAAGTATTTTTATTTCGTTCACATTTTGAATTTACATTAAGTGATACCGGTACCAAATAGGTTTTTTGATTAAGGACGGGGATATACTTTTTTGGATAATGCCTGGATAGTTAATGTGGGATCTGAAGATTGCTATCGAAAGTAAAAAGTGAAGTTATTCCTTAACTTAGGTGAATATCATAAGTACTTGAATAATAAAATTACACAACACATTTTTTGACATTTCTTTATGTATTTTTTAATATGATCGGGGCAGTAAAATTTTGATGCTGATAAATCTAATTCCTTATTGACGATGAAATTGAAACAATGTGCATGCGCCCAGTAATCGCATTGTTTCTTCCCTCGTCCATGTTCGCACCCCACCCATATTGCCCTCTCCGAACATTTCTCCGTATACTCCTCCCCGCACCTCCCGCAATAGTGTCTCTTGGGACGTTTGTCTCGGCCCCTGCTACGTGTAGATACTGGGGCAGCTGATGGTTCAGCTGCCGACGGCAGGGGCTCCGACGAATGTCGCTTTTCTTTGGGGGGCGGGGACGGGAATGGCGGCACTGCAGAAGGTACGGTGGCCGTTGGTGCGGAGATAGTGGATTCAGCTGAAATTAGAAATGAAATGCTTGAAATGGCATATGGCTTAAAGCTAAAAACAAAAGTTAACATAACATGTTAAAATCAGCACAGTCTTCAAACAATCCGAACTCCTCACCTATTTCGGAGACACAGCTGCTCCAAGCAATCGGAACTCCTCGGCCATTAGGGACATGCACATTACGCGACAAAGTAAATGTTTATACAATACTCGTCGTTCGGTAAAGGTTCTGAAGATTTATCGCCTAATGTACAATAAATGGGTAATGCTTTCAACAATAACAATGTATTTAACACAGCTTCGTGCTGACTTCAAAATTGGTGTCATGTTATACTAAAATTAATTGAATATTAACATACGTTCTTGACGAGACGATCTCGGACAGGATGGGGTGCGATGGAGGTCTCCGTCGCCGAGTTCATGCCAAACCCTCACCTCCGAACTCGTATGTGCAAGTATTTCCAATTCATCTGCCTGCAAGTGAAGGAGGCACCTGATAAGTCTTACCTTTATCCTAATGTGTTTTCAGATAAGGACGAGTGTTGGTCAGCTTCTGCCCGACAAGACCAAAAATATCAGCGAGCTTCACCTGTACCATCCAGATATGAAGAAGGAGATCATTCACTGGCGGGCTCGTCTGCGTCAGACGAAATATCTGGAGCCAGATGCGGATACGATTCACCGGTCCGTAGACGGAACGCCTCTGGACGCCGAATTGGTTAATTTCTCCGAACATTGTAAGGGGAATCGATCTTTATTTTTGAAGAACAAAATAATAAAAACAGAGAAGAAACTGCTGCCGGTATTTGTCCTGGAAGACCGTACACGGTATCGCCACATCTCCAACAAGACGAAAGAGTTAATTCAGGGGTATATCCTACAGGTAATTTCTGACATCCGGCAAGCCAGCACAGAGGAGGAGGCGAATTTTCTTATGAAAACGTGGGAAAATGAAATCCGCACATCGACCAAGGACGTCTTCATAAATTTCTACAGGAAAGTTCAAAGCAAGTTAGAGGATCTTCGTGCGGATGAAGGTAAAGAAATCTTGTCTACTTATAATTATTTTGGTGTTACCTTTCGGAACAAGTTTTTTGTACGTCTTTTCTTGGTCTGCGACCTGGCAATTGGATCTTCAATGTATTTCAACACCACTTTGCCCTGATGATGCTTCACAGCCCTGGATTTCTGCCCCGGGAAGTTTTTCCCAGGGTTGTGTTTCTTCCGGGTGCGAATGTCTTGTGATTCCTTACAGGAAAAAAGAATGTAATTCTAAGTTGTATCACACACTTGTGAACGAGCGGTATTGATCAACAACTGTTAGTTATGCGGCAGATATGTGAAAGATATGTATATTCTTATGCCATGACTTCCATACAAACATTCCATGCTTGTAATTCCATACAAATGTTCATTAATTTATTCATTCACTTCATTCTTTGTTTTAAACCGGTACTAAAAGTAACTCAAAACTATTCTTCTCCAAACAG
Source organism: Hanleya hanleyi (assembly GCA_036873755.1). Classification (NCBI taxonomy): domain Eukaryota; kingdom Metazoa; phylum Mollusca; class Polyplacophora; order Lepidopleurida; family Hanleyidae; genus Hanleya; species Hanleya hanleyi. The sequence goes on along the minus strand of JAVTVY010002747.1, from coordinate 20,965 downwards.
AGTCGGATGATGAAGACAACGACGAATGGGCCGACACCTGAGAACGTTGGAAGACAGAAATACCGCTCACGAGTGGAAATTATACATGTATATGTGTGGACTAATGAAATTGCTAATTTCATAATTTCAATATATGAATGATTTATCTGTGGCTGTTGCGTAAAAAGAAAGTTAATGATTGGGGAAAATATTTAACTGAAATCTTGAGATACTGGACCGGAAGTTAAATGATTTAAGCTATCTTGTAACATGTGTAATTTAACTCAACTACAGGTTCATTCGTTGAAGTGCCAAGTAACATGATGAATGTTTTAAATGTGTGAAATGACCGTGAGACTGTTGGAACAACAGTTTCCAGACACGATTGTTATTATTGCATGGTGAAATCCAGTTAAATACAATAGCCGATGATAGATTATCTCATCATAGTTCAGTCAAGGCAAGAGAAAGAATTTAACATACACAAAACACTGGTCCTATGACAATGCAGAATCGTTCAGTCGAATGTCAGTCAAATTAACTCTCCATGTGTCACAGATGTCTATTCACTTGGAATAATTTGTTGGAAACTGATATGCGAAGAAAGTTGAGAAAAATATTGATATTCATTTCTGCATTTTAATTGGTCAAGATAGGCCTGTTTGTTGACCACTGAGTTTTCAGTAGTGTGATAATAGAGAACTGCAGAAAGTGGGTTAAAATACAGAGTGGCAGGTACATCCCCATTACAGCAGAAAGGCATAGCTACCAATACCTCTGCCATACATTTGATAGCGAAATGTAGGACATCCATATTACACCCCACCAGTACATTGGTGACAGTGATATGCTCAAAATCAGTGCCTAAAATGATGACAGCACTTTCAGAGTTAAACAATGACAGTGGAAAATGTATCTGGAAATCAAGATAATTAATATAGTCCCAAGCGGGATATAAAACTGAACCAAGCCCACAATCATCGTCTTTTCTTCCCTACAAAACGGACTGGATGGATTTCTGATTTTATCACTGATCATTGTGCTTACCTTGTGTTAACATGTGAACTGGTTGGTAAGACCTAAACTGTTTGGAACTGTTCATTCATCACGGAATAATTATAGTGTGGTTTAAAAAGCGAGTCTTGGAGAAATGTAAGTAATTAACAATATATTTTATTTCTAATAATTAAGAATGTAATTTTTGTTGAAGTTCTACACCTTGGTTATTGACTGGTACTACTACAGAACTGAATTGTGTGGGGGACTGCGGGCTGTATGATAAGTATATGAGATTGTACCAATAAGAATTATTGGGAGGAAATGTCTGTTCATAGAATGGTTAACAAGAATGGTGAACTTGTCTTGGCAATGCGTTTAATTTTCAGTTAATGCGTTACTGTAATCTGGTTCTTTATTTATCCCTGGCCTAACCGTATCATTGCTCAGTTCATATTATTGTCAAAGTGCAGTTAAAATTTGGCTCGGGGACACACATAAGTGACCAAATTATCGATTGATTGTGGAGCTGTTTCCCCACATTAATTTCAGGAGATACTTCAAGATTCAGCGTATGCCATATATTTGGGTAACAATAGTAGAGTAATAGTCTCATTTGACCAAATGCAACACATATTTCAATCAGGAATGCAGCCAAAATAGTGACGCATTGGCAACTCAATCATTTGCATTTAAATTTTGAGGGTTGTTTGATAAATGAAATGTCATAATGTTTGTTGCATGATCAGTAAACAATTTGCATGCTTTGTTTCATAAATGTACTTGTGCATGATATTTGAAGTTGATTCTATATAAACAGAATTATCCATTGAAAATCACTGTTTGTTCCTGAGTTGAGTTTATTGGAGACATGTATATCTAAGCGTCCGACGCGCAGTTGACAGCCGTTGTCCAAAGAATTTCCTATCCATATATATTGTGCCAAGGGTCAGAATAGTTCCAAGTTCTGTGTGCATCGTTTCCGGCCTCTGCTCTACCAAAATTGCCCTGTTTATTGGCTCCCCAGCTTGAAGGAGTGGCCATTTGACCCCTGACTTGCAAGGTGTTTGACTGTTACATGGCCCAAGCTAAAAGCAAGCTTTTAACATACCGGTACCGCTAGGTCATCAATAGACCTCTCTTGAAATAATATTAAAAGATAGTACAGTACTATTGCAACATGCTGCAACATAGTCAAATTTACATTCTTACCGAAGGATCCATTGCTCTTGAGGTCAGCAAAAGGGGACGAAAATCATAGAAACTTGCATTAAATACCCCGCAGCTCTCAAAATTGCACCAACCGCAAGTCCAAGAAAGTCCTGTAACCATGGTAATACATAAACAATCCAATATCGCTTGTTGGATAAGATAACATATCTTAAATTTATTTATTCCATATTTGAAATTTTGGTGCATGATGTCCATTCAGGTCCACCATACCCGCTCGAAAATTAAAAATCCATATTTTGGCATATCCGATCACGTGGTCTTCCCAGATCATAGTGAAAACGAGGCGCCATGATGGCTTCAAGTTGGACGTTTGAGGAGATATAAAGTGTTGATGAGAAGACAAGAGGTGAGAAAACGTTGTTGACTGTGCATCATAAGAATAATTTGATATGAAATATAACAACGCAATTGTGAACAAGGGAGATTGTTTCGGTTTTGAACTTCTCCCATGTTCATCTCAGCACGGTGAAACTGTGAACGTGCGCTTCGCCACGGAAATTGGACATCTCATGATCAGTAAGAGTAAAAGTGACATTTTTAAAGCTCGATCAAGCTTAATAAGCCCGATGGATCTCAAAAAGCTCCAAATGGCTTTATCCCAAACCTGTTAACTTAGATATCAGTTGAAATTGAGCTATGTTAATGAATAAGCAACGCTTAAAACCCTTTACACATAAACGTTATCGCCCTCAGCATTAAATTTGGAACACCCAAGTCATCTACATAGAGGAAACCGATATCAAAGCCCAAACTCGCTTTTTAAATAAAATTTTCATCTGTGTGACAAAACTCGCATATCCTGAAGGCACCTTGGTTATCAAGTGCGTGAGAAAATAATTGGAATAATTTGAAGGATCCTAGACATATCTCAAGTTAAAATAGGACATTGAACAAAGCAAATCTTCCTTATGTATGCGTTTCTGAGATAGAGATAATTTGGAGCACCTAAGTCGTATCCGATTGCAAAATTATTCAGTATTCAATATGTATTATTTTCAATACGTTTTCAGTGTGTCTAGTATGGGAGAAACAATTGTTTGCCTGCGAAGGAGAATATCGCGACATTTCCGCCTCTAAGAGAATTTGGCAATCCATATTTTGTATATCAGCTGATCTCTTACAGACATTCAATAGACATCAAAAGTTCCGCTCTCAGACACCAGGCGGCGCTGTTCTGATTGACCGACTGAACCACTCGACACGGTCTCGGATAATGTAGGACATTTGTATCTGGTTCCACAATGCTAGGAATCCATATTGGCTTCCATGTTGAGAGCACAGTATCACGCCAAAACTCCGAACAGCGCATGTCAGCTGTATGACTTCCGTTACCATGGAGATCAGCTCGATAAGAAAAATCAGAAGAAACAACTGAAATTAGAAGAGATCTTTCGCGGGTAGGATGAAGAAAATATCCATTTCATTTGGATATATGTGTTATCTCCTGATAAGGGAGAAATACGAGGACTATGTGAGCGGAAACACATCCTATAGCATGTGATGTGCATCACGTGCAGCGTATCATGGTTAACAGCTGAGAGCTGTAAAATTCTTACACCATTATTGCGCGAGACACTGACTTCGACGGAATAGGCCAAGCAATCGCGAATGAACATCAGTCTGTTTTTGTAGAGACTATGGATTTCATCTTTGGTTTTACAAATAATCTCGGCAAGGCCAACACGATGACGTCATTAGTTCAGCTCCTGAGTACCAAGAGCGCTACTCTGAATAACAAAATGAATAACAGGCTATTTTAGAAACAAAGCAGAGTCTGATCTTAATCTTCGCCCGAGTACATGTACTAAACTGAACAATGCTTTACTGTCACCATTAGGTACACCGTTTGACGCCAGGAAAACTGACGTCATCAGTTCAGTCCGTTGGTGACAGAGGCGTAAAGAACATCAGAAGACTAAGGTGCTCCACATCGTCTCTGAAGTTACCTTCCAATGCACCGATGACATACTGACCCCAAATACTTGAAAAGGTCATTCGCAGGAATGGCAATGCCACAACGACAAAGATGTTCCACAGTTCTTCGGCTTCTTCAAGGTAACCGTTACATGCTTATACGTGGATAACATCAGCGCTCCTTGTACGCCACCTCAATGCTATCCCTGGAATATCCGGATGATATGAGATGCTCCATATTTTCTACGAACCTATATTATCCCTTCCGCAGATTACATGGAATTCCAAATGATTTCAGGGTCAGTCTCAGGAATTGGAGGACATAAGTTATCCAATTGTCATTACTGCATACTGTGAAATATGGAATTTCTTAGCCACCATACAATTGCATAAAGTTCGACTTTCCTTTTACCAATTTTATATAATGTGTATGCATGCAGCCTTAAATATATTGTGATGTGTTTTGACAAAACTATTTCCGAAATTCTATTTCATGACCCTTTAGGTCAGTTATTGTGAACATTTTCGAACACAGCTATTTGTGAGAAACAGTTATGTAATTTCAATTTATACACTGGATAATATAGAGAATGCTTGGGTAACTGTACTGAATCATCCTGAATTTGACTAGTGTGTTTAGGTAATGCGACAGATAGCTGAGCGGCTTGTCTAAACTGCACCGAAGGTAAGAGGATTTAGTTTTGAGTTAACTTGTCAACTTGAGAAAAGCGTGCAGCGGTCTTCCTGCAGTCAAGTCCGTTATCCGCATTAGGAAACTCCTCATATTTTGCACTTCGAAAAACAAAAGCTGTACGACGTGCAAAATATGAGTTGTTCCCTAATGCGGATAACGGACTTAGCAGGAATATGACTGCAGCAAGACCGCTGCACGCTTTTCTCGCGTTGCACGCGGCCCTGTCTTTACAAATGGCTGCGCCCACGATAGAGAAACATGATGTAAACGCTCCGTTGATTTTTGTGAAAATCTGATGCAGCTAGATGAACGCAAGTACGAGAATGAGGGAAATGGTAAGTTGGGCGTCTATATTAGTCAATTCGTGTCAGAGACATGCCGTAAAAGTATCTGTCACCAATGTGCAGGTTAGTTAGAGTACAACTCCAAGTGTCTCTCACATACATACCATCTTGCACTTTGAGATCGTTTTTCACTGAGCGAGGAATGTTCGTTCGACAACCATATCTATAGGCTAACTGGCCTATCACTCAATGGTCAGTTGACCTATATATGCGAACTGACGTATATACGCGAGTTCGTGGGATTTCCCGGACCTGCTGAACGGGTTTTATGGAGACCATCACCCGAGTTTACAGACGACTTTGCGTTACAACATCTTAAGATCGCCCACAAGCCCTTGTCTTGAAGAACGAAAATTCCATAATACGCAATCTTCCTATCGTATCTCCGGAACGACGGAATACTGAGAACTGACACTTCCCGATTTTGTAGTTTGTCATATTTCGGTCCCTTTGATGCCATTTACGTAACCCCCGAGCAGAGGATCATGAGCAAATTCAAACTGGCGGCCATGTGGGGTACCAAATAAAGTGTTAGTTAACAGTAATAATTTTGCGAAGCATGGCAATCAGTAATTCAACCTGAAGTTGAACATGTATGTTTCCAATCCGCGACACACAGTAATCATTATCAGTCTGCCACAGTAATCAGATAACCAAACTGCGACAGTTACGACGGAAGTCAGAAATCTCGAATATGGATGACAGTCTTCAGTAATAGAGACTGGCATACTTAGCAGGTTAGTAGTATGATGGTATGCGCATGGTAAATCATCAGGTTGGACACAAATGCATTTCGAGCTAATTTAGTCCGTTTGGGCTTATTTAGACCGATTGAGCTAAAAATCAGACACTTTATCACGCATTGGTTAGGAGATGTCCAATTTCCGCTACAAAGCGCACCACCTCACTGTCACTGAGCCAAGGTCAATACATAAGATGTTCATCAGCGAAACAATCACTCTTGTTCATCATTGCGTTCTTCTGATATCACATACTAAAATATGTTAATCCTGCACATCCAACATCATTATCTCACTTCATGTCTTCTTCTCGTCTGTGCATCTCTCCATGCGTCTTCCAAAGTAATAAAAATGGACGTCTAACTCTCGATCAAACTCGCACAATGTCACGTGAGCGTGATATTTCCGAATATGGATTTATAATTTCTCGGCATGTATGGTGGGTCTGACTAGACATATAAATCAAACTTAAGCTAGGCCAATTACTGACGGTGGCAGAAATCACAGGAGACCACCAGAACTTGAAGATAAAGCAAAAGCGAAAGCTGAAAAATGTCCTACAATCCTCAGAAATGCTATATTTTATTTCTTCTCCATTTTTACCTCCACGCCTTAAAGTTTGATATATATGTTCAGTGAGACCCACCATACATGCCGAGAAATTATAAATCCATATTCGGAAATATCACGCTCACGTGACATTGTGCGAGTTTGATCGAGAGTTAGACGTCCATTTTTATTACTTTGGAAGATGCAGGGAAAGATGTACAGAGACGAGAAGAAGACATGAAGTGAGATAATGATGTTGGATGTGCAGGATTAGCATATTTTAATATGTGATATCAGAAGAACGCAATGATGAACAAGAGTGATTGTTTCGCTGACGAACATCTTATGTATTGACCTTGGCTCAGTGACAGTGAGGTGGTGCGCTTTGTAGCGGAAATTGGACATCTCCTAACCAATGCGTGATAAAGTGTCTGATTTTTAGCTCAATCGGTCTAAATAAGCCCAAACGGACTAAATTAGCTCGAAATGCATTTGTGTCCAACCTGATCATTTACCTGGAGTCGGTGATAAACTTATACAACCACGTGCTGTTGTTGTTTCCGGCAGAGTGAATCCAATATCATGAATAGCCACATTCATAAATCACAAATGTGGCAAGTAACACAGTGTATATTGTCCATCTGTATATCACCGATATAAAAGTAAAATCCACACTGTGTGTCAAAATTCACCTCAGTCTCCCTCTCTCTCTTTGGACACAAACACCAAACATCCCTTCACCACTGCCGATTTACTAAAAACTGGCCGATCAACGCCGTGATTTCTTTTATAAGTGTCGAGAGGCATGACTAATCGAGGTCGAAACCACACCTGGTCGAAAAGACTCTCAATCTTCAGCCACAAACATTTCGAGTTGCTGTCATATGTACACTGTCCTGCATGTAAGACCAAGCGCACCAGGCAGAATCAGCCAGCGTAATTCAGAGTTCATCATTTACAATGTTAACTTGACGTCGTCTTAAATGATATATCATCGTGCCATCATCGTCACGACAACTTCACGCCTTGCAGCACATGTACTGTGTTGACAGTTAAACTAGTGTCGGCGTTAACACCATGGCCTTTGTGAGTGGGTGTGTTTTAAGAGGGTGACATAGGCAACTGTACCTTTTTTCATAGAATCACAAGTGATCTGATTACTAAATAGGCAATACAGTTGGTGGCCAATATCATATACCAAAATGTTCCCCAAACATTGCTGAATGTGAATATGACACCTCTTTGAACAAACAAAGTAAACTGGAGGAGAAAATTACAAAAAATAATGGTTCTTAGGGCTGCCAGCAGAGGTACATAAATATCAAAAACACAATATTGAAAAGCAGTTGAGAAAATTCTGTATAGTATGTTTACAACAACGACTATGTTAGATATGAAAAATGATTTTGGAAGTATTTGTAAATATTATTTCTATTTCTTCAGTAATTGTCTTAGTCTAGAAATTTTGTGTACCCGACATGTGGATAAAATCACAGATATGTGTCAATTGGCAATTAATTATGCAGCTTCTGTCAGAACCAGGCACAATCACAACAGGCTGTGAATGAATGGACCACAATAGGCAGTTGGGGATTGTAATTGAATAGGAATAATCCAGGGCATTTCCCTCGCTGACTGCACAAACTAGTTTAGATACATTAGCTTTTCAAACTAACACAGGTTGGTGACAGGAGTGTGGCAGGCAGGTCTGTCTTGGATAGCTCTACACAGCTTTGGACTATCCTTCATATTGGCTGACACGAATTATCATTGCCTTGGACAATTATTTTGACATAGTAAATGATAAAAAATCTTTTAAAAATACTTTCCGATGGAATTTTCTTTTCTGACATAGTGTTTGTTGTAGCAGTCATTTTATACAATTTTTAGGACCATCTTTCAAGAGTGTGTGTTTATTCTTTATTGCCGGGGCGCTTTGTTTCTGTAATTATATTCTCCAATTTACATTGTTTGTTCAAAAGGGTGTCATATTCATATTCAGCAAGGTTTGAGGAACATTTTGGTATGTGACATTGGCCACCAACTGTATTGCCTTTTTTTGTAATCAGCTCACCTGTGATTCTATGAAAAAAGGTATAGTTGCATATGTCACCCCCTTAATAACGGAATGTACCCGTAACTCTCCAGCCCTTAAAAAACAATGGGCTTCAGTCACTTCGGGGCCTCGTATCCATTATTTTCAAGGAATGGAGAGTTCGGACATTCACATCTACGCAACAGACTAACGCCGGAGGATACGCAGACTTATGGCTAAATGGTTGAGCTACATCAATCCTACTCGGCATTGGGGAGTAGCATAATTTACACCACCCCACCCTCTCTACAAAACTGCCTACCATATCACCGGAATGACAAAATAAATTGAGAGTGGCACTCCGTGATTTAGTAGTTTATCAAAGCATTGGGATGACGTCATCAGAAGTATCAGTTTGACTTTGTGACCATACCTTGTGTATAGAATGGGTGCTGCCTTGGCCATGGTGCCGAAGGCGAAAAGTTGATGTGCATTTCTTCGGTGAGTTGAATCATATTGTATTGATGTTTTCGTATGGAAACAGTGTGCCGGAATTGACTGGAAGAATTCTTTGGACTGCTTGAAGAACTGGGGAGATAATATTCATAATTTTAGCTAAGCATCCATTCATCCCTCATAACAATGTCAACTTTTAGTACTCTTAGTAATAAACACATACAAAGTTTTGTCTATAGAGATGAAAAATATATATTTATATTTTTTTTCACATTCTGCTTCATAAATGCAATATCGGAAGTATTCAGCTCGTAGCCGAAATTGAGGAAAACAGCCAAAATATTACACCATTCCACGTCCAAAATTGGCCGCCGCCTGACGGAATCTGGTCACAATTTCAGACACCTCTGACTCTTCCGTAAATTCAATGACGACACGCTATTTGGTGTTTTATATCATATCCTATTTCATTTGTGGAGAACTTAATTGTGCTTGAATTTGTTTACATGTAAACATTTTATTTTAAAATCACCTGCTATGCCTACTTTATCATGTTGGGTTCATACAGTTTCACAGCTTCCGAGCAGAGGATCGAGCGGTAAATTCAAAATAGCGGACATTATCAGAAACGTGACACTTTCGTCATTTTGTCTGGATCGCCACCGCGTAGCGGTGTCGACCAGACTATGCTGCCACTCACGAAATATCTGAAAATGTGTACGTGCACTATAATGCAATGACCCTGACTTGACCTGTAACAATCCGCCAGTGATTTTCACTTTGTGTTTGTCATATATCAGGGTATCAACCAGAAAGTGAAGAAAAAAACCAGTCGTAATCGTTTCATGTTAACTAGAAATAAAACGAAATCTGAATTTGAGTGTATTTCATATTCATTTCTTCGCCCAGGCATTGCTTATATCCGTGGACTATTTCTTGTTCTTTGCATTGTCTGGTTCCGCGCAATCGGCTCAAACCCGGTTCTCAGCGCCCACTATAGCTAACTCATGCCAGCGCTGTGCTGTCACCGTAGACTGTTGTAAATGTAAATTGATGACCTGGTAATATGGTAAGCTGCTCACCTCGTGGTGTTTGCCGTCTCTGCGGTTTTGCGTCTGTCTGAGTTTGCGGTAAGTCAGATTACTTATAATATATATGCCTGGTGTTTATAGCTCGTAATTTGTTTGTTGACAACGATAGCGTTGGAGAGACAATTTGTGCGAAAATCCCTGTTAATGTTGCTGTGTTCGCCGAGCAGGCGTTGCAAATCTTGTTCCTCGATCCTTGATCTGAGTGTCGCACTTGACAGGGTCAGGTTCTGGGATTATGAAGACCCCAGTTTTCAACACTCGTAGTCGCGTTCTTTCCCGTGCAGTCGGCGTTCTTTACTATTTTAATGTGTACGCATACTGCATGGAATATATTTCCAGAGGAGATATGTGTCGAAGCAACAACAATAGTATTTACATTTTTCTCGTCTTGTGAACTTGACCGGATCATGTCCAGTGCAAATTCGTAATGTATCAAATTGTGCAATTATATTATGTAATTGATTTTATGGTGCGTGGTGTGGCGGCTTTCAGCCTTGGGGGTCAGTTGTTTGCGACATAGGGCATTTCGATTTACATTAGAAATTATCGCATTTTAATAATCAAAACATAGCTCAACATAAACTTCAATGGTTATCTGATTATTATAAGTACAAGCAAGCCGGTTTTTAAGCGCAATATGCCATAATAATGGCATTCTGTTAGGCACCGTTTCCAATTATCGTTCGCGAATGAATAGTTTATTTCGTCAAATTTTCTCGAAGTCGCGATTTTCCAAGGCGCGAGGGAATGGTTTTTTTTCTTCAAAATAAACGATTCATTCGCGATCGCTGTTCGAATGGTTTTTTTCTGTTGGCAATCGTTTTTCAATCGAGAAAATTCTCGCGAATAAAAAGCGATATCGCGATTCAGTCGCTTTTTAATCGAGAAAATATAAACGATTGAAAAAAAAAAACGATTGAGGATTATAGCCGAAAGTAGTACGCCATTGGTTCAGGCTGACTGACCCGCATACACGTTCGAGTTTCTAACACCTCAGTCAGACTATATAAAGTTCGATCATTTTTTCTTCTTCCTTTTCCATTCTTTGCCTAGTGTGAAACTATAGCGTGTTTCTGTACAGTTGGCGGTTATATAGATACGATGGGGATATTGAAAGAAATTGAAAACAAATATCTATATATATACATAGGAATAATGGTTATGCATATAATTATAACTTCATATTTACATATATTTTGTACGGGACACAGACCCGGATATGGTCAGATTCCAGCTTGGTAAAGTTAGCAACCGGTTCATTATTCGCTTTCGGCCGTGGATTCGCGCGAATAGGCGGCCGTGGATTCGCGAATGTGCGGCCGTCGATTCGACCGTTTTTGTTGGGCTGAATATGCGGCCACGTATTCGGACTAAAAAAGCGAATACTGCGCCGTCGATTCGTCAGAATAAGCCAGTAATTGGTAACCACCGATTATCCAAAAATCTTGTAGTTAATATACCTGAAATTTTTCGGAAATGCACACTACAATTAGTAATACTCCATGCATACTTTTGGAAAGAAAGATGAAAGATCAGTTCCGTAGTATCGCATAAACGACCATTTACCACCTTACCGATTAGCTCATACAATCAAGCAGGTTACCGATTACCACTTAACTACTATTTAAGTACCATTTATCATTTTTACCCAGCAATAGAATAATTCTACCCGACACAGTCCGTATTAATAGGCGAAATGCTTAACCCTATCTGGTCTGGGCTTTTAGAGAGCTGCCCAAGCGTGGTGTGGGGGATTCCTCTCTCTGAAAATATTCCTCTTACGGCTTGAGCTGGAGAGGGGGGGGGGGGGTTAAACTAACCACAATTTTGAAGGAAAATTACAAAAACATAATGTTTCTGGTATCCCACATGGGCCGCCATGGAATTAACCCAAATAGGCTCAAAATGACCCCAGTATGATAAGCTGCAAACTACGACAGTTTCCACAAACAGAGTATAAAGTTTGATGGGGGTTGTTCCCACCATCACCCGGCCTGTTAGTTCTACACACCCCGGCGTGGTAGGCTTAAAACTAATATATCCATTCTTGAATACCATCTTTAACTCTTTAAACAGTCAGGCACATTACCCACATTCGGCTTTGCCCGGCAACCGATTAACCATAACAAAAAGCTCATTTACGGTGGCATCGTAAACGGCCTTCTGAATCGGTTGCCACCCTTCTGAAGGATTCATGCAGTCAAGCGGGTTATAGACTACCACTTAACATTCAGCTTTGTCCGGCAACCCATTACACATAGCTCACACAGACCGTTTTAAAAGACAGATTTGTCAAACTAGTACATGAAAGCTCATTAACGGGGGCATCGTAGACGGTCTTAGAAATGGGTTGCCACACTTTTGAAGGATTTATGCAGTCAATCAGGCTAACGACTACCACTTAAGATTCAGCTTGCCCGGCAACCGATTAAACATAGCCCACACACCCCGTTTTAGAACACGAAATGTGTCAAAATAGTACATGTAAGGTCATTTACGGGGGCATCGTAGACGGTCTTAGAAATCGGTTGCCACCTTTTTGAAGTATTCATGCAGTCAAGCACGTTACCGACTACCGATTAACATTAAGTTTTGCCCGGCTACCGATTAAACATAGCCGACACAGTCCGTTTTGAAAAAACGAAATTTGTCAAAATAGTAATGGAATCTCATTTACAGGGGCATCGTAGACGGTCTTCGAAATCGGTTGCCACCCTGTCGAAGGATTCATGCAGTCAATCAGCTTACCGACTACCACTTAACATTCAGCTTTGCCCGGCAACCGATTAAACATAGCCCACACACCCCGTTTTAGAAGACGAAATGTGTCAAAATAGTACATGGAAGATCATTTACGGGGGCATCGTAGACGGTCTTAGAAATCGGTTGCCACCTTTTTGAAGGATTCATGCAGTCAAGCACGTTACCGACTACCACTTTACATTCAGTTTTGCCCGGCTACCGATTAAACATAGCCGACACAGTCCGTTTAAAAAAACGAAATTTGTCAAAATAGTAATGGAATCTCATTTACGGGGGCATCGTAGACGGTCTTCGAAATCGGTTGCCACCTTTTTGAAGGATTCATGCAGTGCTTAAGTTTTGCCCGGCTACCGATTAAACATAGCCCACACAGACCGTTTTAAAAAACGAAATTTGTCAAAATAGTAATGGAATCTCATTTAAGGGGGCATCGTAGACGGTCTTCGAAATCGGTTGCCACCCTGTCGAAGGATTCATGCAGGCAATCAGGTCACCGACTACCACTTAACATTCAGCTTTGCCCGGCAACCGATTAAACATAACCCACACACCCCGTTTTAGAAGACGAAATGTGTCAAAATAGTACATGGAAGGTCATTTACGGGGGCATCGTAGACGGTCTTAGAAATCGGTTGCCACCTTTTTGAAGGATTCAGGCAGTCAAGCACGTTACCGACTACCACTTAACATTAAGTTTTGCCCGGCCACCGATTAAACATGGCCGACACAGTCCGTTTTAAAAAACGAGATTTGTCTAAATAGTAATGGAATCTCATTTACTGGGGCATCGTAGACGGTCTTCGAAATCGGTTGCCACCTTTTTGAAGGATTCATGCAGTCAAGCACGTTACCGACTACCACTTAACATTAAGTTTTGCCCGGCTACCGATTAAACATAGCCCACACAGTCCGTTTTAAAAAACGAAATTTGTCAAAATAGTAATGGAATCTCATTTAAGGGGGCATCGTAGACGGTCTTCGAAATCGGTTGCCACCCTGCCAAAAGATTCATGCAGTCAATCAGGTTACCGACTACCTCTTAACATTAAGTTTTGCCCGGCTACCGATTAAACATAGCCGACACAGTCCGTTTTAAAAAACGAAATTTGTCAAAATAGTAATGGAATCTCATTTACGGGGGCATCGTAGACGGTCTTCGAAATCGGTTGCAACCCTGTCGAAGGATTCATGCAGTCAATCAGGTTACCGACTACCACTTAACATTAAGTTTTGCCCGGCTACCGATTAAACATAGCCGACACAGTCCGTTTTAAAAAACGAAATTTGCCAAAATAGTAATGGAATCTCATTTACGGGGGCATCGTAGACGGTGTTCGAAATCGGTTGCCACCTTTTTGAAGGATTCATGCAGTCAAGCACGTTACCGACTACCACTTAACATTAAGTTTTGCCCGGCTACCGATTAAACATGGCCGATTTCGAAGACCGTCTACGATGCCCCCTTAAATGAGATTCCATTACTATTTTGACAAATTTCGTTTTTTAAAACGGACTGTGTGGGCTATGTTTAATAGGTAGCGGGGCAAAACTTAATGTTAAGTGGTAGTCGGTAACGTGCTTGACTGCATGAATCCTTCAAAAAGGTGGCAACCGATTTCTAAGACCGTCTACGATGTCCCCGTAAATGACCTTCCATGTACTATTTTGACACATTTCGTCTTCTAAAACGGGGTGTGTGGGCTATGTTTAATCGGTTGCCGGGCAAAGCTGAATGTTAAGTGGTAGTCGGTAACCTGATTGACTGCATCAATCCTTCGATAGGGTGGCAACCGATTTCGAAGACCGTCTACGATGCCCCCGTAAATGAGATTCCATTACTAGTTTGACAAATTTCGTTTTTTTAAAACGGACTGTGTCGGCTATGTTTAATCGGTAGCCGGGCAAAACTTAATGTTAAGTGGTAGTCGGTAATGTGCTTGACTGCATGAATCCTTCAAAAAGGTGGCAACCGATTTCTAAGACCGTCTACGATGCCCCCGTAAATGATCTTCCATGTACTCTTTTGACACATTTCGTCTTCTAAAACTGGGTGTGTGGGCTATGTTTAATCGGCTGCCGAGCAAAGCTGAATGTTAAGCGGTAGTCGGTAACCTGATTGACTGCGTGAATCCTTCGACAGGGTGGCAACAGATTTCGAAGACCGTCTACGATGCCCCCGTAAATGAGATTCCATTATTATTTTGACAAATTTCGTTTTTTTAAAACGGACTGTGTCGGCTATGTTTAATCGGTAGCCGGGCAAAACTTAATGTTAAGTGGTAGTCGATAACGTGCTTGACTGCATGAATCCTTCAAAAAGGTGGCAACCGATTTCTAAGACCGTATACGATGCCCCCGTAAATGACCTTCCATGTACTATTTTGACACAATTCGTCTTCTAAAACGGGGTGTGTGGGCTATGTTTAATCGGTTGCCGGGCAAAGCTGAATGTTAAGTGGTAGTCGGTAACCTGATTGACTGCATGAATCCTTCGACATGGTGGCAATCGATTTCGAAGACCGTGTACGATGCCCCCGTAAATGAGATTCCATTGCTATGTTGACAAATTTCGTTTTTTAAAACGGACTGTGTCGGCTATGTTTAATCGGTAGCCGGGCAAAACTTAATGTTAAGTGGTAGTCGGTAACGTGCTTGACTGCATGAATCCTTCAAAAAGGTGGTAACCGATTTCTAAGACCGTCTACGATGCCCCGTAAATGACCTTCCATGTACTATTTTGACACATTTCGTCTTCTAAAACGGGGCGTGTGGGCTATGTTTAATCGGTTGCCGGGCAAAGCTGAATGTTAAGTGGTAGTCGGTAACCTGATTGACTGCATGAATCCTTCGACAGGGTGGCAACCGATTTCGAAGAGCGGCTACGATGCCCCCGTAAATGAGATTCCATTACTATTTTGACAAATTTCGTTTTTTTAAAATGGGGACTGTGTCGGCTATGTTTAATCGGTAGCCGGGCAAAACTTAATGTTAAGTGGTAGTCGGTAACGTGCTTGACTGCAAAAATCCTTCAAAAAGGTGGCAACCGATTTCTAAGACCGTCTACGATGCCCCCGTAAATGACATTCCATGTACTATTTTGACACATTTCGTCTTCTAAAACGGGGTGTGTGGGCTATGTTTAATCGGTTGCCGGGCAAAGCTGAATGTTAAGTGGTAGTCGGTAACCTGATTGACGGCATGAATCCTTCGACAGGGTGGCAACCGATTTCGAAGACCGTCTATGTTGCCCCCGTAAATGAGATTCCATTACTATTTTGACAAATTTCGTTTTTTGAAACGGACTGTGTCGGCTATGTTTAATGGGATGCCGGGCAAATCTTAATGTTAAGTGGTAGTCGGTAACGTGCTTGACTGCATGAATCCTTCAAAAAGGTGGCAACCGATTTCTAAGACCGTCTACGATGCCCCCGTAAATGACCTTCCATGTACTATTTTGACACATTTCGTCTTCTAAAACGGGGTGTGTGGGCTATGTTTAATCGGTTGCCGGGCAAAGCTGAATGTTAAGTGGTAGTCGGTAACCTGATTGACTGCATGAATCCTTCGACAGGGTGGCAACCGATCTCTAAGACCGTCTTCGATGCCCCGGTAAATGAGATTTCATGTACTATTTTGACAAATTTCGTCTTTTAAAACGGACTGTGTCGGCTATGTTTAATCGGTTGCCGGGCAAATCTGAATGTTAAGTGGTAGTCTATAACCCGCTTGACTGCATGAATCCTTCGGAAGGGTGGCAACCGATTCCGAAGACCGTCTACGATGCCACCGTAAATGTGCTTTCATGTACTATTTTGTTATGTTTAATCGGTTGCCGGACAAAGCCGAATGTCGGTAATCTGCCTGACTGTTTAATGAGTTATAGATGGTATTCAAGAATTGATATATTAGTTTTAAGCCTACCACGCCGGGGTGTGTAGGGCTACCAGGCCGGGTGATGTTGGGGACGTACCCCATCAAACTTTATACTCTGTTTGTGGAAACACAACACCTTGAAACTGTCGTAGTTTGCAGCTTATGAGACTGGGGTAATTTTGAGCCTATTTGGGTTAATTCCATGGAGGCCCATGTGGGATACCAGAAACATTATGTTTTGTAATTTCCCTTCAAAATTGTGGTCAGTTTAAAGTATGCATGGAGTATTACTAATTGTAGAGTGCATTTCCGAAAATTTTCAGCTATATTAACTACAAGATTTTTTGATAATCGGTGGTTACGATTTACTGGCTCATTCTGACGAATCGACGGCGCAGTATTCGCTTTTTTAGTCCGAATACGTGGCCGCATATTCAGCCCGGCAAAAACGGTCGAATCGACGGCCGCACATTCGCGAATCCACGGCCGCCTATTCGCGCGAATCCACGGCTGGAAGTGAATAATGAACCGGTTGCTAACTTTACCAAGCTTCAGATTGGGTCATTTGCACTTGCAATTTCGTTTATTATTTTGGGTATTTCTGTGTTTTAAAGCTGGTATTATTACAGATTTCTTGTGTAGTATTTTTCGTGAACGTTTTTGGCATCTGTGCGGGCTGAAATTTTGAGTTGATTCGTCAGATTTTGGCTGTACGCGTGGTTTTTTGTCCTACGATCACCATTTTCCTTGTGTAGATAGATGGCGCTGTATTGAATATAACATTGTCATACGGGGTTTTGAGTCTTCGAAAGCACTTAATTATTAATATATAGCGCGGGCTATTTGTAAAAATTTTCACAACTGGTTAATCCAGTAAGAGATGTAATTATATACTATTCAGTTGGTTTTTGGCTTGAGCTTCCCTTTGGAATCATTCATAGTTCATTTATCAAAATATAAAATTAAAATAAAAAGTATTGTACATATGCGAATCCAACCGTTATATGCGATTCAATCACCATTGTGATATGTATTTGATATAAATATGAAATCACTGCCGCGAATATTCTTATAATAAATAAAATTAACTTGATGGTGATTTTTTGAACTTATTCACATCTCAATAGTTTAAAAACTGTACCAAAACATGAATGGATACCCTTTCCTAATGTATGTTTTACTATAACAAAATATACATATTTAATTACACTATTTTCACCTTAATTAACCTAGAAATTCTCGGCTGGAGGGCTAAGCTGTTCTGGGTTATCGCCATGCGCCCATTCACACCTCTATGAAGCCTGTGCCGTAATCATTCTGATAATGCAATCAACGACGAACTCAAATCCACTTATGACCTGTACCCGGTATTTACAAAACAAGATATTGTGACTATCACCCTGTATTGTTTATACCAAGTTGCATGAATATATGAGGAAATTATCGAAAGTATGAAGGGAATGACTGAACATTAATTCATTGTCGACTCACACGATTATTGAATAAACATGTAATTTTGTCATTTACGCTTCGCCAGAGTAAATCTGAGCGCGAACGTCACAGGAAGCATGGTACAGGTATATGTATAGATATTTCCAGCATACGCCCTACTTCGGCTTGTAGGAGCCTATAGATCGTGAATCATATATATTATTCGGTTATCTTGCGCATTTATACAGTATAGTATAGTAATATAGGTTTTTCCATCGACAAATCCGCAATCAACATTACATGTAGTTCCCAGTTCGCGGATAGAGCGGCGCACGACGGCAACACGGCCTACATGTATGTGTCAAATATCACTCCGCCTCACGATTCTCTCGCGCCCTGAAAAAACCCGATTCTCTCGCGATTGAAGATTCGCGATCAAGAACGGATCGCGCATGGGTAAACGATTCAAAAACGATATCGCGAGAGAATGGTTTTTTCCAGAAAAGGTTCAATCGTTTTTTCTCATTTTTTTTTTCGATATCCTCGCGACTGATTCGCGACTGATCGTTTTTCAATCGAGAAAATTGAAGAAAAATCGCGACTGAAGAAAAAACGATTAATGGAAACGATCCCTTATTGCATGCTTCATAATTTAAGATTTAATGGATTATAAAAGAAAACAAATCCTAAGTCTGAAGCCGGAAGTCAGAAGTCGGAAGTCGGAAGTCAGAAGTCGGGAGTCAGAAGTCCCCTCTGGGCTTTCGTATTCATCCCGATTGCGATGCTCGTCAACATTCAGTATGTGTTTTTTTTCCGGCTACAAGACACGGGTTTGTTCGAAGTCTTCTCCTGGAGACGGTATCGTCCAGATACTCATTTCCAGGACTTGATCCTCAGAGCATAGTCACGTCTTATAGTGTGTATTTAGCTATTCAATCCGGTTATCATGGAGACAAAATTATTTGCCTGCGAAAGATAAAGGGCGAAATTTCTTTCTCTAAGAGCAGCTGGGACACCATCTTTGGTAGACTATATCAATTAATTTTTGCAAGACTTACAAGACGTCATTAGTTCCTGTTTTGAGTGGAAGATTGATAAGGCTATTTTATAGACTACTAAATGGTGACTACAGTGAAGACAGTCGGTTCTTCATCTTTAGCTCCTTCACTTATTACGGTTTTTGCAACAGCGTTAACTTTCAACATTTGCATATTACTTTTAGAATAAGGAAGGGTTTCGAATGTTCATTCCATCGCGGTAAAGAATTTGTTCGGCAGTATTCTGCTCTTGTCCATTACAGTGGTGACATGCACACAGTGGAACTGTCGCATTGATAGCTAACCTTGGAAATTACCTTCGCTTCACGAAATTTTGTGTAGTAAAACACAACAACCTTGCAATTAAATGCTTCTCTTCATGGGTGCGTGAGCTAACACATGTCTGCATGTTACACGAAATGTAGAGACAGACCATAGTAAGAAAGGCGTTGTATTTTAGATTCCATTCCCATGCTTGGCCTCCTCGTCAAGCGAAAAATTGCAAGGAACATCTGCTCGATCAGCCCTTGTTGATTAGAATCACCGTCAAATTTAATTGCTTTCGTTTCTAAAATCATTTAAATTCAACGTCTGGTTGTATGCACTGCAGCTCGGTTCATCCTTGCCTTGAAAATGTGCAAAATAGAGGAGATTTCTTGTATATTGATCATGTAATGAGGAGAATAGCTCATTCCATATTGAATATACCAAGGGCATATATAATTTATTTTATCAATTGGAAGGAGAGGTAATATTGGAAAGTTGCACCCATTCCATGGCATTTAGTAAAAACAATTCAATTTCATTGCATAGTTATGTCATCGGGCATTGGTTTCAGGAAGCCGGAAAATAGTGTGTAGTGATGATGATAAATTGTTTCTTTTCTCGGGATAAAAACAAATTTTGGTTGCAATTTAAACTGTAAAAAATTATCCTTTTTTTTGCCATTGTCCATGATCAATTGAGGTCGCTATACTAGTTCGTTAGTGAAAGGTAATTTTGGTTTTGAAAGACGAAATACCGACTTTATTGTCTATGGTACTGCATGTAACAAAAAAACAACAACATTTGCAATATCACGGTTCGTATTTGAGCGTGTGACTTTTAATGACAGGCGTTTACTTTTAGACACATCGTCGAATGTTCATTTCATAGCAGCACAGACTTTGTCCGGCATTCCTCCGTTCCCATTCTTCACTGCAATATATTTCAACAGCCAACAGAATACTATAAATTACAACGCATATAAGGGAAGTGGGAAGAGAAGCCGACATTGACAGAGCCACATGACTTTACAGTACAGTCTTCTGGTTAACCTATTCTAAAGCACATACCGTACCAAGAATCTAACGATTCGAGATATGTGTTGTATCTCAGGTACGCTCAGGTACGTGTAAAAAACGCAACAATTAACACAGCACTAAACTTCAAGTAAATTTGCTCTCTGATTGCGGCTTGACACACAACAATCATCCCGTCATACACTCATTCATTGAAAAGGCAGCTGAGCTAAATTTGACGACGCACTACATGCCGTGCTCTCTGATTTAAGTGTTTCATTGTCTGGCCAACTCCATGAACGAATGCGGTGGAAATGAACATCACTTGGATAGGACTAAACATTCAACAACAAAAGACAACGGCTTCTGCTGAAAGACGACGCTCGACTAAGAATCGTAGTAATGGACAAGGGCAGCACACTGCCTAAAAAATTCTTCATCGCGATGAAATGAACATTCGAAATCCTTTGTCATTCTAAAAGTAATATGCTAATGTTGAAATTTCACGCTGTTGTAAAAAGGCCTATATCTGAACAAGGCCTACAAGCGA
>JAVTVY010002746.1:0-32595 GCA_036873755.1 Hanleya hanleyi | reverse complement strand
ATGCATTGCGATATGGCGATCACGAATATGCAAAAATGTTGGTCCTCGGTTACGTGGTTTGGCCGCCATCTTGAATTTTGTCAGAAACGGGACACATCTTGTAGAGCCTATATCTCTGGGACTACGATAGGTACAGCCTTATAGTTTGTTGTATTATATTGTCCAGAAGCAGCTCTTTCAGAAGTGTGTCTACCCTTTTTACGTAGGTTCAATAGTTTCGCCGCTATAGAGGAATCAAAATTGTCAAATTTTCAAATGGAGACATTATTAGGGTTGCAAGCCACAGGCGTGCAAACCTATTGTTATTGCTAATGTGTGAGTCCGCCAGATTTTGTCTCAACTGTACCCCGGCCGCCGTTCAACCGATGAAGTCGAAACTTCACATATGTATTGGGGAATGTGGGATCTAGTGCATATCAAAAGAAGAAGCCGATTGGTCAGATGGTTCGGTGGCCATCTTGGATTTTCTCTAAAACCTTTCAAGATCTTCTCCTCTGGAACCGCTGAGTCGATTGACTCGAAACTTGGCACACATGTTCCATGGATGAGGGGCTCTCAAAATTCTATTTGAAATTTTACTCCGTAAAACAAAATGGCCGCCATTGACCAATCAAAATTGTCGGTTTTTCGAATAACGGATTTGGACGGGAAAAGTGGCTACATATATGAATTGCGATATGGCGATTACGAATATGCAAAAATTTTGGTCCTCGGTCACGTGGTTTGGCCGCCATCTTGAATTTTGTCAGAAACGGGACACATCTTGTAGAGCCTATATCTCTGGGACTACGATAGGTACAGCCTTATAGTTTGTTGTATTATATTGTCCAGAAGCAGCTCTTTCAGAAGTGTGTCTACCCTTTTTACGTAGGTTTAATAGTTTCGCCGCTATAGAGGAATCAAAATTGTCAAATTTTCAAATGGAGACATTATTAGGGTTGCAAGCCACAGGCGTGCAAACCTATTGTTATTGCTAATGTGTGAGTCCGCCGGATTTTGTGTCAACTGTACCCCGGCCGCCATTCAACCGATGAAGTCGAAACTTCACATATGTATTGGGGAATGTGGGATCTAGTGCATATCAAAAGAAGAAGCCGATTGGTCAGATGGTTCGGCGGCCATCTTGGATTTTCCCTAAAACCTTTCAAGATCTTCTCCTCTGGAACCGCTGGGTCGATTGCCTCGAAACTTGGTACACATGTTCCATGGATGAGGAGCTCTCAAAATTCTATTTGAAATTTTACTCCGTAAAACAAAATGGCCGCCATTGACCAATCAAAATTGTCGGTTTTTCGAATAACGGATTTGGACGGGAAACGTGGCTACATATATGCATTGCGATATGGCGATTACGAATATGCACAAATTTTGGTCCTCGGTCACGTGGTTTGGCCGCCATCTTGAATTTTGCCAGAAACGGGACACATCTTGTAGAGCCTATATCTCTGGGACTACGATAGGTACAGCCTTATAGTTTGTTGTATTATATTGTCCAGAAGCAGCTCTTTCAGAAGTGTGTCTACCCTTTTTACGTAGGTTCAATAGTTTCGCCGCTATAGACGAATCAAAATTGTCAAATTTTCAAATGGAGACATTATTAGGGTTGCAAGCCACAGGCGTGCAAACCTATTGTTATTGCTAATGTGTGAGTCCGCCGGATTTTGTGTCAACTGTACCCCGGCCGCCGTTCAACCGATGAAGTCGAAACTTCACATATGTATTGGGGAATGTAGGATCTAGTGCATATCAAAAGAAGAAGCCGATTGGTCAGATGGTTCGGCGGCCATCTTGGATTTTCCCTAAAACCTTTCAAGATCTTCTCCTCTGGAACCGCTGGGGCGATTGACTCGAAACTTGGTACACATGTTCCATGGATGAGGAGCTCTCAAAATTCTATTTGAAATTTTACTCCGTAAAACAAAATGGCCGCCATTGACCAATCAAAATTGTCGGTTTTTCGAATAACGGATTTGGACGGGAAAAATGGCTACATATATGCATTGCGATATGGCGATTACGAATATGCAAAACTTTTGGTCCTCGGTCACGTGGTTTGGCCGCCATCTTGAATTTTGTCAGAAACGGGACACATCTTGTAGAGCCTATATCTCTGGGACTACGATAGGTACAGCCTTATAGTTTGTTGTATTATATTGTCCAGAAGCAGCTCTTTCAGAAGTGTGTCTACCCTTTTTACGTAGGTTTAATAGTTTCGCCGCTATAGAGGAATCAAAATTGTCAAATTTTCAAATGGAGACATTATTAGGGTTGCAAGCCACAGGCGTGCAAACCTATTGTTATTGCTAATGTGTGAGTCCGCCGGATTTTGTGTCAACTGTACCCCGGCCGTCGTTCAACCGATGAAGTCGAAACTTCACATATGTATTGGGGAATGTGGGATCTAGTGCATATCAAAAGAAGAAGCCGATTGGTCAGATGGTTCGGCGGCCATCTTGGATTTTCTCTAAAACCTTTCAAGATCTTCTCCTCTGGAACCGCTGGGTCGATTGACTCGAAACTTGGTACACATGTTCCATGGATGAGGAGCTCTCAAAATTCTATTTGAAATTTTACTCCGTAAAACAAAATGGCCGCCATTGACCAATCAAATTTGTCGGTTTTTCGAATAACGGATTTGGACGGGAAAAGTGGCTACATATATGCATTGCGATATGGCGATTACGAATATGCAAAAATTTTGGTCCTCGGTCACGTGGTTTGGCCGCCATCTTGAATTTTGTCAGAAACGGGACACATCTTGTAGAGCCTATATCTCTGGGACTACGATAGGTACAGCCTTATAGTTTGTTGTATTATATTGTCCAGAAGCAGCTCTTTCAGAAGTGTGTCTACCCTTTTTTTACGTAGGTTCAATAGTTTCGCCGCTATAGAGGAATCAAAATTGTCAAATTTTCAAATGGAGACATTATTAGGGTTGCAAGCCACAGGCGTGCAAACCTATTGTTATTGCTAATGTGTGAGTCCGCCGGATTTTGTGTCAACTGTACCCCGGCCGCCGTTCAACCGATGAAGTCGAAACTTCACATATGTATTGGGAAATGTGGGATCTAGTGCATATCAAAAGAAGAAGCCGATTGGTCAGATGGTTCGGTGGCCATCTTGGATTTTCTCTAAAACCTTTCAAGATCTTCTCCTCTGGAACCGCTGAGTCGATTGACTCAAAACTTGGCACACATGTTCCATGGATGAGGGGCTCTCAAAATTCTATTTGAAATTTTACTCCGTAAAACAAAAATGGCCGCCATTGACCAATCAAAATTGTCGGTTTTTCGAATAACGGATTTGGACGGGGAAAGTGGCTACATATATGCATTGCGATATGGCGATCACGAATATGCAAAAATGTTGGTCCTCGGTTACGTGGTTTGGCCGCCATCTTGAATTTTGTCAGAAACGGGACACATCTTGTAGAGCCTATATCTCTGGGACTACGATAGGTACAGCCTTATAGTTTGTTGTATTATATTGTCCAGAAGCAGCTCTTTCAGAAGTGTGTCTACCCTTTTTTTACGTAGGTTCAATAGTTTCGCCGCTATAGAGGAATCAAAATTGTCAAATTTTCAAATGGAGACATTATTAGGGTTGCAAGCCACCTGGGCCTTTGCTTATTATTGCTAATGTGTGATCCGCCCTATAGTTTTGTGTCAACTGTACTGACGCCGTTCAACCGATAGATTCAAACTTCACATATGTATTGAAGAATGTGGGATCACAAAGTACATATCAAAAGAAGAAGCCGATTGAATCAGAATGGTTCCGGCGGCCATCTTGGTTTCCTAAAACACGCTGAATGCGTAAGATCTTTCTCTCTGGAACCGCTGGGTCGATTGACTCGAAACTTGGTACACATGATCTATGGATCTAGGGCTCTCAAATTATGATTTGAAAATTTGCTCCATAAAACAAAATGGCCGCCATTGACCAATCAAAATTGTCGGTTTTTCAAATAACGGATTTGGACAGGGAAATTGGCTACATATATGCACTCCGATATGGCGATCACGAATATGCAAAAATTTTGGTCCTCAGTCACGTGGTTTGGCCGCCATCTTGAATTTTGTCAGAAACGGAGCACATCTTGTAGAGCCTATATCTCTGGGACTACGATAGGTACAGCCTTATAGTTTGTAGTATTATATTGTCCAGAAACAGCTCTTTCAGAAGTGTGTCTACCCTTTTTACGTGGGTTCAATAGTTTCGCCGCTATAGAGGAATCAAAATTGTCAAATTTTCAAATGAAGACATTATTAGGGTTGCAAGCCACAGGCGTGCAAACCTATTGTTATTGCTAATGTGTGATTCCGCCGGATTTTGTGTCAACTGTATCCCGGCCGCTGTTTAACCGATGAAGTCGAAACTTCACATAAGTATTGGGGAATGTGAGATCTGGTGCATATCAAAAGAAGAAGCTGATTGGTCAGATGGTTCGGCGGCCATCTTGGATTTTTCCTAAAACCTTTCAAGATCTTCTCCTCTGGAACCGCTGGGTCGATTGACTCGAAACTTGGTACACATGATCTATGGATCTAGGGCTCTCAAATTATGATTGAAAATTTGCTCCATAAAACAAAATGGCCGCCATTGACCAATCAAAATTGTCGGTTTTTCAAATAACGGATTTGGACGGGGAAATTGGCTACATATATGCACTGCGATATGGCGATCACGAATATGCAAACATTTTGGTCCTCAGTCACGTGGTTTGGCCGCCATCTTGAATTTTGTCAGAAACGGAGCACATCTTGTAGAGCCTATATCTCTGGGACTACGATAGGTACAGCCTTATAGTTTGTAGTATTATATTGTCCAGAAGCAGCTCTTTCAGAAGTATGTCTACCCTTTTTACGTAGGTTCAATAGTTTCGCCGCTATAGAGGAATCAAAATTGTCAAATTTTCAAATGAAGACATTATTAGGGTTGCAAGCCACAGGCGTGCAAACCTATTGTGATTGCTAATGTGTGATTCCGCCGGATTTTGTGTCAACTGTATCCCGGCCGCTGTTTAACCGATGAAGTCGAAACTTCACATAAGTATTGGGGAATGTGAGATCTAGTGCATATCAAAAGAAGAAGCTGATTGGTCAGATGGTTCGGCGGTCATCTTGGATTTTTCCTAAAACCTTTCAAGATCTTCTCCTCTGGAACCGCTGGGTCGATTGACTCGAAACTTGGTACACATGATCTATGGATCTAGGGCTCTCAAACTATGATTTGAAAATTTGCTCCATAAAACAAAATGGCCGCCATTGACCAATCAAAATTGTCGGTTTTTCAAATAACGGATTTGGACAGGGAAATTGGCTACATATATGCACTCCGATATGGCGATCACGAATATGCAAAAATTTTGGTCCTCAGTCACGTGGTTTGGCCGCCATCTTGAATTTTGTCAGAAACGGAGCACATCTTGTAGAGCCTATATCTCTGGGACTACGATAGGTACAGCCTTATAGTTTGTAGTATTATATTGTCCAGAAGCAGCTCTTTAAGGAATATGTGTACCCTTTTTACGTAGGTTCAATAGTTTCGCCGCTATAGAGGAATCAAAATTGTCAAATTTTCAAATAATGCCGAAAATCGCATAATTTGAGAAGTATAATTCTGTTCAATATTACACAAACAACGAGTCGGGTTATTCTGAGTTTTGGCATAGGTACTCCTTGTATAACTGCTATGATGGCAGTGAAATTGCAGGATGATCGTATTAATAGTTCCGAAGCTATGGTAGAACGTGAAATTTGAGTAGGTCTGAGCATATGGCTGAAAGTAAACTTCACAAAAGCACACTGTGAAAACACTATCTCCAGGCGACTAAATTCCAAGCTCAACTTTCTCCATTCAGGTCTTTGTCTGGACTCCAGGGACCGTTTTCTGTACTTATTTTATTGTACTAACATTTTGATTTCGATGAAGGAGCCATCTAGGGCACCATCAGAGGCCAGAAACGTGTTTCCCACGTGCTGCTGACCAAGAAAAAGTGTTTTTTGAAGCTCTAAATCCATTTATTAGGAACATTATTAGGGTTGCAAGTCACAGGCGTGCAAACCTATTCTTATTGCTAATGTGTGATTCCGCCGGATTGTGTGTCAACTGTACCGTTGTTCAACCGATGAAGGTATTGGTATTGGGGAATGTGGGATCTAGCTCATATTAACCCTACCTGGCCTGGGGGGGGGGGCGGAAAGTCTCCCCCTAGTGAACTTTTCTCTGCTGCTCCGAAACGACAAAACCGAGGAGGCTGAAACTTAGTGACTTTTAAGCTTATCTTATTGGAGTCATTTTGAGCCTATTTTCAATTACCCCCGGGCAGAGGATCATGGGTAAATTCAAAATGGCGGCCATGTGGTATCCGCGAAAGTCGTGTTTTTCAATCTTTTCGCTCAATTTTTTCACATTTACCTTGCATAAAAGGCCTTAAAAGTATTTTATTTATGCACAACTAATTATTCTCTATTTTATTAGATTTTTTTCGAGAGAAAAATCTGAAAAATGAAAATTTCGAAAAATCGACCTCAAAAAGGCTGAAAAATGGCTTCCGGGAAGATTACGTCACTGTGACGTCATCATGGCGGCCATCTTGGATTTTTTTACATTTTCCGGTAGAGCTTGAACCCAAGATACTGTGTGGTAAGTTTCAGCGCTCTAGCCTTAGTGGTAGAGAAAATATATAGGGGGGCACTTTCCGCCCCCCCCCAGGCTTCGATACACCCCAAATCGCCCAGGCCAGATAGGGTTAAAAGAAGAAGCCGATTGGTCGGATGGTTCGTCGGCCATCTTGGATTTTCCCTAAAAAGATTTTCTCCTCTGGAACCGCTGGGTCGATTGACTCGAAATTTGGAACACAGGATCTGTGGATCTAGGGCTCTCAAATTACGATTTGAAAATTTGCTCCATAAAACAGAATGGCCGCCATTGACCAATCAAAATTGCCGGTTTTTCAAATAACGGATTTGGACGGGGAAAGTGGCTACATATATGCATTGCGATATGGCGAACACTAATATGCAAAATTTTGCTCCTCGGTCACGTGGTTTGGCCGCCATCTTGAATTTTGTCAGAAAGTGACTGAACACATCTTGTAAGTGGTATAACTCTGGAACTATAGGTGGTACGGCCTTGCGGCTTGTAGCATTATATTGTCCAGGAGCAGCTCTTTCGGAAATATGCCAACATTTTTCACCTATCTTCAATAGTTTTCCCACTATTCTCCATCGTAATTCGCTTAAATTTGTCAATTATGGGATTTTCATGTAACAGATTTCGATAGCGGATGTGACTATATGTATGTTATTGGACACGCTGCTGCTGAATATAGTGGATTCCTCGCGGTTGAGCCCATCAGATGTAATGAATACCCAAATAAGACGCCCATTGGTCAGATGCTTTGGTGGCCATCTTGAATTTGCCCTAAACATTCCAAGAGCATCCTCTCTGGAACCGCGGAGACGATTGACTCAAAAACTTGGCATACGTAATTGATGGATCGAGTCCTCTCAGATTCCTATTTCAAAAGTTACTCCGTTGAACAAATGGTCGCCATTGACCAATCAAAATTGTCGGATTTTCAAATCACGCATTTGGATGGGAAAAGTGACTACATATTTTTATTATTCCGCCAGATTTTGTGACCTGTTTTTTTTCAACACCGCTATAGTGATGTAGTTGAAACTCACACAGTCATTGGGATCAGTCAGATCTAATGCATATCCAAAGAGGAAGCCGATTGGCCAAAAGGCTTGGCGGCCATCTTGGATTTACCCTCCAAAAAAGCATTATTTCAAAGATCTTCTCCTCTGGAACCGCTTTGTCGATTGACTTGAAACTTGGTACACATGATCTATGTATCTGGGGCTCTCAAATTACGATTTGAAAATTTGCTCCGTAAAACAAAATGGCCTCCATTGACCAATCAAAATTGTCCGTTTTTCAAATGACGGATTTGGACGGGGAAAGTGGCTACATATATGCATTGTGATATGTCGATCACGAATATGCAAAAATTTGCCCGCCATCTTGAATTTTGTCAGAAATGGAGCATATCTTGTAGAGCCTATATATCTGGAACTACGATAGGTACAGCCTTGTAGTTTGTTGTATTATATTGTCCAGGAGCCGCTCTTTCGGAAATATGTCAACCGTTTTTCCCTATCTTCAATAGTTTTCCCGCTATTCTCCATCGTATTTCACCCAAATTTGTCAATTATCCGATTTTTAATGTAACGGATTTCGATAGCGGAAATGACTATATGTAAGTTATGGGACACAACGATGATGAATTTGGTGAGTTCGTGGTAGTTGAACCCATTAGATCTAATGAATACCCAAAGAAGAAGCTGATTGGTCAGATGCTTTGGCGGCCATCTTGGATTTACCCTAAAATCTTTCAAGATCTTCTCTGGAACCGCTGGGTCGATTGACTCAAAACTTGGTACACATGACCTATGGATCTGGGGCTCTCAGATTACGATTTGAAAATTTGCTCCGTAAAACAAAATGGCCGCCAATGACCAATCAAAATTGTCGGTTTTTCAAATAACGGATTTGGACGGGGAAAGTGGCTACATATATGCATTGTGATATGGCGATTAGGAATGTGCAAAAATTTTGGTCCTGGGTCACGTGGTTTGGCCGCCATCTTGAATTTTGTCAAAAAATGAACACATCTTTTAGGGTCTATAACTATGGAACTATAGGTGGTACAGCCTTGCAGTTTGTTGCTTTATATTATCCAGGAGAAGCTCTTTCGGAAATATGTTAAGCATTTCAACGTAGCTTCAATAGTATCCCTGCTATTCCCAGATGTAAATCACCCAAATTTTCGAATTGACAGATTGTTCTTCAGTGGTAACTATGTAGGTTAGATCTAACTAACGTTTTGCCAAATCGGCTTCCAGGTCTAAAACTACTGTTGTTGGTTCATTGTCTGCGATATGTGCTTGCAACCCGAGGATTGCCGCTCGCGGCTATATTTTATTATTGTTTTACAATTTTTTTCTACCATTTTCCAGGCTTCTAAAAAGGGATCTTCAAATATGCATACATTAGCCCAACTTTTATACTGATTTACATACTCTTACTACATGTAGCATGTAGCCAATCAAGAGCTCCATAGTAAAGTTGTATGTTAGCCATGACTGGTCATTGGTTTGGTCTAGAAGTCTATATCATGATATTCCTCTGCATATTCAGCAGTACGGTATTGCCAGTCAGGGCCGTATCCAGAGCCAAATTACTTCTGGAAAACGTATGGGCGCCCAAAATAAAATCTGCCCAAAATAGCAAATGTAAAAATTAAGAAAACCCGTTTTCTTTGATTAATAGGACTGATAAATTTGTCCCATTACCCTAGCTTTGTCCGAACCATGAAACATCCACCGAAAACACTGTGCCAGATATACAGTAAATTACCCGGGAAAAAACCCTGAGGCCACTGATACGAGAGTGCCATAATTGTCGTATCCCTATGCCAGTCTTTTCGATGAGCAGATTAAGGGCGAGTTGTAAATCACTCTCCTGAAATGCTTTGGGGGAACTGTCGCTCTCCTTGTCAATTGCTCGCCCAAAACACTACTGGGAGAGCAATATCATTAATTAGTTTATCTTTTTTTCAACAAAATAATTAACCAAAACAATTGTAAATATCTTCCACAATCTATGATTATTTCAAAGACGAATTAAAAAAGTTCTTAGATATTGAACTTTATTTAGATTTGAACTTTTTTTTCAAATTTTCTGTTCAACTATTACTAGTATAATTTAAATGGAATATATTTATCAGTTTTATGTAATTTTCAGTTTTTTAATTAATTTCTAATGTACATGTATGTAAATTATTCTAAATATTTTCAACTTGGTATATACTATTTTTCGTCTGCTTCGCAATGATGGCATTGTTTATTTTAGAATATACAATTCAATTCAAATCTATTTACCGGGTTCATCTTTCTCGGACCCAGAATGAACAAGAATGGATATTCCATGGACCTTCCCTTCAAGGTGCCTCAAGATATTACTCTTCGTTACGGAATTGGTACCCTCTACATAGCTGTTGAATGCTTTTTTGGCCGCCCCGCGGAGATTATGCAGGAGTCAAGTGAAACCCCCACCCCCCCAATCTCGGGGTTTAGTGGGGACTTAGCAAATGAGAGTTGTTAAAATGCTTCAATGCCCTACCCCCTGGGGCAAAACATTGAAGTGAATCCCCGCATAAACCTCAACCAAATACAATTTATGTCCCATCCCTTGGTAGAAGAAGTCTTAACTGAATCCCAAGATAAACAGGACTGAAAATGTGTGAAAGCCCCACTCCCTGGGGCGTAAACATGTTGTGAATCCCCAGGTAATCCCCCACTAAACCGGACCCTTGCCCGAGGTTGGGGGGGGGGGGGGGATTTCATTTGACTCCAGCATTAGTAAAATGTCCTTTTACTCATATGCTCTTACAGCATCAGTATCACAATCACTAGATTTCCAATCTATTCAAACACTGTGACTTAAACAACACTTCTAGTGTATGGATCAGAGTGCTATTTTGGATGTTTCCTATAGATTATTCTTGTGTAATTTCCAAGATAATGGGCCTTCTGGGATGAAAGTTGGTATCAGACTTCTGCTACATTTTCATTCTGGGAGTCATGCCTTCGTGATAGTAAGATCAGGACTCTCAGAAAACTTTATCAAGTCAACATCCAATTCAAAATTTCAAACTCTTGAATGGTGTAGCCACATCACCATTGTAGGCAATGTGATTCCCTTATATACTCATGATGACGAAGCATGGTTTTATCAGTGGGATGTTAACAAATATAACAGCAACTGTGTTACGTAATTATTTGAAGTGATCAGTGAACTAATTTTTGTAATCAGTTTATGAACCTTAGTAAATACAACAGCAATGCAGGAAGATAGCCAAGAATCTATTCATTATAACCCAGAAATTAAAATAATTATGAGCTGTTTTGTCATTCATTAATAAACACCAGGGGAACGTTTGAGCAAGGGAGAAAACGGTGAACCCATATGGATTTGTTTCACAGTTGTTTGCGAAGAAAGAGTATCTTGAGTTTTTACCCACATTTATCACTCAGTTGATGTCAGATTATATGGCAGGTACTTTAGTACTATTATTAATGAGTCTTCTATGTGATGTTTAACATGGTCATTTGATGGGAACAATAACAGTGACTGGCTGGAAGATCATACATGGCAATCCTAGGCATATACTAAATCACCCCGCCAAAGTTTGGGGGATAGCTACTACTTACACATGAGACTCTTCTTCGGTAAGCGGGTGTCACGGGATGTGAATGACTTCGTCTACTCAGAACTGATCTTTAACATAATGTTTATCAGTGCTTCCATCTGCACATTCAGAGCATTGAGAGATCAACAGAATGTCGGAAGAGTGCTATTTTGGACACCTCGGAATCAAATAGCATTATTTATTTTCAACAGCAGCTACAACTGATCAGATTAGTGATAAACTAATTATTCAGATACTGTTCATTTCATTGGCATATGTTTCTGTAGTTAAAATAATTTTATTTGGAAAAATCAGAGGATATTTCAGGTACCCTCATGGCACCAAACAAACCAGCAAATGCCATTGACAATGCATGGAGGGTAGGGGGTTGCCCACACTTGATGCAAATTCCTTGCGCATTCATGTCATGTAGTGCCAGTTGCCAAAACCATGGATACACAGCTGACGGCGGGTATCTTGTTGATATATACAAGGTATTTTATAAACATTTGGTGCATTTGTGCACTCAGAAAAAAATTGAATTCCTCATCAAGATAGGAGGTGAAAAACGGTTGACCTTTTTTCAAACTTGATTTTTCGACAGACAAAAATGGTGTAGATGGCTGAAATTTTAAACATGAAGTTTCAACTTCCTTTTTAAACATCTGTAAAATTGTCCATATAGGATGTGCATGTAATGGCACAAACTCTCCAAAATAGTATTGTCGACCTCGGAGGATAACTGTGCATCAAATACTTTTTTTTTCTGATGTGAATGTTAAATGTTAGCATCTGGCTAGTATTTATTTTGTATTGTTTCTTGAAAAATAATAAATGAATTGAAGATGACAAGACAAGAGCCAAGTGAATAAGGTGTTACTTACCATCAAACTATCAGTATCTTACTGACAACTAAAATCAGAGTGACCTGGCATGAAAAATCAGGAAAATGGCAGATTTTCATAAATTTGTGTATCATTTACATGTATTTGCATGGTTATAAAACTTGCCAAAATCCGGAAAATTTTCCAGATAAATCTGGACAAGCAGCCAGAGGATGCTAGGTCCCCCGCCAAAATGGCAGCAATATTTATAAGCGCTGTCGGATTCAGAAGATATTCATGAGGATGGCAACAGCTACTTCACAGGCGTAAGAAGCAGAGGGGTCTTTCCACCTTCCCAGGTTTTGAGATCAACTCCGAATGGCTGACTGAATGTTGATTGCTACTGTAATATATTTTCTTTACCATGTAGCATGAAAATTATGTAACCGAAATGCAACCCCAAGAGACAACTCATGGCATAGAATATGAAGGCATCCTCAACCTATTGCCCAGAAACCAAATTTAGACTTTACCACAAGGAGTCGCCACCTGTAGGTGCAAGCAGGCAAAACACAATCCCAAATGACATCTCATGTCATGGTATCGGCATATGAACTTTGAGACTCTGAAGAGGGGTCCTCAAGTTATTGCCGGTACTAGATGCCCACCGGTGTTCATGTTATTTGGGGCGGGTCACATATGAATACAAAATTTGAGAATAATCTGATGAGCAGTTGCCAAATTATTGCCCGGAAACAAATTTTTCCACCAGGAGACGCCACCTGTAGGCAGAAGCGGGAGAAATACAATCCCAAGGAACATGGTATCGTGGGGACATCTGCATACCAAATTTGAGAAGAATCCGATGAGGATCCTCAAGTTATTGCCCAGAAACCAAATTTAGATTTTGACACCAGGTGACGCCACCTCTAGGCGCAAGTCAGTGGAATGCATTATCAAGCGACATCTTATGTCACGGTACATTCATACAAAATTTGAGAAGAATCCGATGGTCAGTTCTCAAGTTATTACCCGGAAACGAATTTGTGATGTTGCCACCAGGTGGCGCCACCTGTGAGTGCAAGTGAGCGAAAGGCAATCCCAAGCAACAGCTCCTGGCATGGTAAATGCATGCCAAATTTGAGAAGAATCCGATGAGCCGCAACGTTTCTCATGTTACCCAGAAAGGTACATATGTAGGATATTTCAAAGAAATTCGACCAAGTGTTTCTAAGTTATCACTTGCAGCATGGAATAATGGAATGAACTCTAGTGGCGCCACCTCCGGGTGGATTTTGCTGAAACACATCACCAACGGTGTTTTGTCGCAGGGAATGCATTTACCAAATTTCGAAGAAATCCGACAAATTGTTCGAAAGTTATCGCTCGCGAAGGATTTGAACAAACATGAACGGACATGCATTAAAGATTGGAACAAGACCCAGTGGCGCCACCTACAGGCGGATCTTGCTGAAACGTAATACCAGCGACGTCTTGTCGCAAAGAATGCAGATGCCAAATTTCGGAGGAATCCGACAAAGCATTTAGGAGTTATCGCTTACGCAGTATTTGCACGGACATGCACTAAATATTGGAACAAGACCCAGTGGCGCCACCTACAGGCGGATCTTGCTGAAACGTAATACCAACAGATGTCTTGTCGCAAAGAATGCAGATGCCAAATTTCGGAGGAATCCGACAAAGCATTTAGGAATAATCGCTTACAAAAACTCTGATCACTGTATATATTAAGGATACTGAGCCCAACTGTAGACATTTTTACAAACCCTCTAGAATATTTTTTACAGCTAAAAGTATGCCTTACAGTTATGGTAAAGTAGGCTATATATTTGTTGAACGCATATTTCTTGAGAATTACAAATATATATGTTCTCTCTAAATCTGTGGGTTGTGAAGATATTCGAATTTAAAACACAATATTAAAAAAAATGGCTATTTACAACAAAAAGTGTTCAACTGTTCTCGTAACTTACACATCATTTCCTGTAGAAGACAACTCTAAGAACTAGACCAAAGGTATTTTCTTACCACTTTGTCTATATCACCAATGCCTTTCCTGTTAGACACGTTCTCTTTGATCGCCTGCCTGTTTGCAGGGTCACATAAAAACGCCCAATCAAATTCAGCTGTGGAAAAGTTCAAATCTGGCAAGTCAATATTGTTCGGTTCATATTTGTTATTATCCAACGTGGTAGACTGATAGCGATGACAGGCAACTGTTGGATGGAATGGCGATGAAAATCTAGAATTAGATGTCCCCGCTCCGACGAGAATCGAGTGCTGATGAATCCACCGTTTTCTACACCATGTCACGTTGATGGGATAGCGACATGTCCTCATAATCAGTCTTCCACATGGCACAACAATTGAGGACATCATTCCATATGTTTAGAAAACAATTACATTACCTACAATGAAAAAATCCAAGATCAAAACAATATTATGATTACCCACACTAACAAAGTCCTCATGCTCAAGTATGGCGATATTTTCAACAATCTCACATCGTGATGCCTTTTGCTATCCGTAAAACATAACGACGTATTAACATTTTCTAACAAACACTAGCACATTACCGGAGGCAAATCTCCCCCTGCACCTTTCTGACTGACCCCCCAGTCAGAGGGCAACATTTGTAAGATTATATCACTACCCAGTGACATGGACCCAGTGGCACAAACAAATGCTACCCCCTCTCCCCTAATCCTTTCTCACCCCCTAGTCATAGGGCACCATTTCTAGGATCATAGCACTACCCAATTGCAGAGACACAAACACAGCTCCAGTAGTATAGATGAAGATTATGTCCTCCACGTTTGTCAATAATGCTAGCCCTTTGTTACATTTTGATACATATTCCATTATAGCAGCATAAGTACTGTGATGTTATGCAGCAATCGGATTAACATTTCAATTACAATGTCCTCCTGTGATGTTATGCAACTATCGTATCAACATTTCCAATACAGCATAGTACTGTGACATAAAACAACAATCGAATTTGCACTACAATGTCATACTGTTGCTCAACAATGAAATAACATTTCCATTGCAACATTGTACCAGGACAGCTGAACGTGACATTAAATCTAATTCTCTTCCCTTCCTCTCTCTCATACTGTGATGTATGGACAGATGGCACTTGCACTCATCAAACAGCCTATACAAGTAGACTCTTGCACAGTCCCTACACTCAAAAGATGAAATGCAAAGGTGCCATGCGGGGGATCATGGGTGTGATTGTGTATGTTTCACCGGCTGAGTATTCAAATTCCAGCATCAGCTCGTCTTCCATGATGCAACACTGGATTTTCGTTTTGAATTGTCACAAACACGACACATACTAATGTTACTGTGCAACTACCTCAGATCATGCGCTATACATTTATAAGAGACTCTAGCTATTTTGCTTCTGATGTAACTAACATTGTGCCACCAATTAATGTTCACATATACGTGTCACATGATTGTTAAGCTGCAATACATGTCAATCACATGACCCATACAGCTAACAGCAAACTTGATAAAAATAGTGAAGAGAAAATGGTAAGGGGTCATTTTATTCCTGGATAGAGCCGTATATGGCCCATGCAGCGTAGTGGTCCCTGAGTGACTGTACATGTACATGCAATTGAATATAGTGGCAGCATGGTGTAGTGACAGAACGAATGAAGACATAACAGTATTTTCGTTATTTTGGGATAACACTATCTTAGAATAGCACAAATTCTAGTGCTGAAAATTTGGTCGAGTCCCATGCGGGATTCGAACCAGCGACCTCAGAGTCGGGCACCTAATCGCCAGCACTGTATGTCGGCGATCTAAACCACTCGGCCAACGGGCCTCCCAATGAAGACATGAAAAATTGGCTTCATCCCCCCCCCCAATTATTTTTCTTACCCCTTGAGCTAGGGGACTGAAACTTACCACACTATACCCTTGGGTCAAGATCTACCAGAAAAAGTAAAAAAATCCAAGATGGCCACTTTGAGGACGTTTTTTTTGGTCCATTTTTCAGTCAGATTTTCCAAATTTTTTATTTATGCAATTTCTCCGCAAAAACTGCATGATAAATTAGTAAATATTAATGTGATGTGAAATAAAATAGTTTTTGTCCACTTTTCTTTGCGGAAAAGCAAAATTTTTGAAGAAATATGACAAAAACATCACTTTTCTGGTACCCTACGTGGCCGCCATCTTGAATTTACCCATGATCCTCTGCCCGGGGAGTTATGCAAATAGGCTTAAAATGACCCCAATACGATAAACTATAAAGTCAAGAAGGTTCAGCTCTTCATTTTTTGTTGTTCCGGAGATACCGCAAAAAGTTTGAGGGGGCATTTCGCCCGGCCAGGTAGGGATAAACAGGAAGGCAGTAAGAATTCCAGCTAAACGAGAGTGTAGAACAATAGATCAATGTTCCATCTGCCGTCCACGACCGCGCAATTGAGGGAGGCTTACAGTTTCTTACGCTACATCATTGTTTGGCAACCGTTTTTCTCAACTGCTTTTTGTGTGTTGAAAATATCTTAAACTTGAGGAAATGGCATCATCCTCCGATAATATCTGAAAATCATGTACAGGGAATTAATACTTTTGACATTTATGGCAATTTATCTGTATATCAGGTTAATCTTACTGAAGCCATATGGCCCCCAGTTATGCTATGTGTTGAGTTGTGCAAGCACGTGATATACCCAAATAAGGTCTAAGGCCAAGGCTTTCATTGTCGCCATTTTGTAAAACGAAATGTGCTGCTGAAAAAATACCTCCAGATTGACAGGGTGCGATCTCATGTTATCAGTCCTGTCTCACCCTGTCAGAGTTCAATTGGGAATTACGTGATATGTATGCAGTAGATACTGGTCTTTTTGAATTATCAAAGTGAGTAGGCATGCAAATTCTTTATTTTTTTCAAATTGAGTCATTTTTCCAACTCATGTGTTAGCAGTGGTAGTTCGATTTGTGTTCATTATGAAAGTCGACGTGACTAACCAGGCTTGTCAGCAAACAACAACATGTATTAAAAAAGAAAGCCTGGTGTCACGTTATACTTAGCCAAGTTTACATGGCTTCATTCGTTCCTACTCAGTCATGCTTCCTCTTATTGAATTTACATGTACAGTTCGGGACCACAAGGCTCCATGGGCCGTACAGCTCTATCCGGCAATGAAACAACCCCTCCCAACTCTCTGACCACTATTTGAACCTAGTAAATAAATTGATCACCATGAGGAGCTGATGTGCCTGCAGTCTTCAAACCTCAACCGCACGCCGATTGCATTTGTCATTATTATTCGCAAGGGTCGCGTGATCAGCATGTATTGCAGCAGGATCATGTGACCTGTACGAAGTAGACGGTGGTTCTACTGGTAACAATTCAATCGACCATTGATGTTTAAAGATTGATTGCAGAAACATCAGCTTCTCATGGTGATTAATTTATTTGCGAAATTAGGTAAAAGTAGTTGTCAGAGTAGGGAGGGGTTGTTTTATTGCCCGATAGATCTGTATGACCCATGAAGCCTTGTGTCCAGGACTATACATGTAAATTAAATAAGAGGAAGCATGGTAGCATGGTCGACTAGTAGCATGGCTGTAGGAACTACCCGGGTACCCCGAAAACATCGGCTAAGGAGTCTATTTTTTTTTTAGTTGTTGTTGTGCCGAACCGGACTGAGAAATGCCACGCCCCCTTACTGTATATATTCACCTTTCACACCTATTAATGATAATAATAATAGAGTTCCTGAGTTAAATAGGAACGAAGGGTGCCATGTAAACTTGGCTACATAATACTCGACTACACCACAGGCATCCTTTAATCGCAATTAGAATCAGTAGAAAACACAGCAGAATCTATTTTTCTGTGTTTTCTACCGATTCTGATTGCGATTAACTTGATAAGGATGCCTGTGACGCCTAAACTTTGGAACAGTTGTTGTTGTTGTTGTGCTGTGACCCAGGGCTATCCGACTATAGGCAATGGAGATCCCAGTTTTCAACACTGCGCCTGCTACGTTCCGTCAGAGTAATTTGTTTGTAATGCTAGCCTTTCAGATTATCAGAGATCGACTCATAGACTCAATAATCGTTGTCACCTGTCAGCTGATGAAGCAGCTTCGTTGAAATCAATGTTATTCGGGTTTTTTTCTACAACATGTGCGCCGAAGTTTTCTCATTAAAGGGGAGACAATTCACTTCCGTAGCAATCAGAGGAGACAACTCTCTATGGTTTAACCACGCCCCATTGTCATATTGATATTGGTCCTTGCTGGAACGTGTCAGAATCGGTCACAAATTTATTTTTAAATCAAACAGAATGTAGCAACTTTAACCTGGAAATTTGTATTGGAATAACGATTGTCAGTAAAATTATTACTTTCTGGCTATATCATATGCATTGTTGTATTACAGTATCAATACTATAATATCTTTGCCCCGTATTCCATGGCCACGTGGAACTGTAGGGGTTGCTTGTAAAACCGTGGCTATACCATCCGGTAATAAACGCCCAGTGGTTTGTCCAGGGCTTAACTGAAAAAAAAAAAAAAAAACCCTCTCTATTGCTTCACGATACAATATTTTATTGTACAAATTAACAATTAATAAACACCCAACAAACAGAATTAGCCACTTCTGCATCAATTCATAGACGGTTTTCTCCATCTAAAATGAGGGTATTTGTGTTCCATATGTTGTATTAATAATGCCATTTTTGCATTAAGTCTATTACATTTCAACACAAAATGTGTCTCCTCTTCCACGTGCCTTGGTGAGCTGGAGTTAAGGGTGAAGTGCCTTCCAGTCTCAATTTTCATCTTCTGATTACTGAGTGTAAGCTGGGAAAAGGATTTGCGACTTGAAGTGTCACCTCACCAGGGTTTAGTAATCGCCAATGACCTAGCTAAATAATATATAGCCCTCCAGTACTAGAGGGCTATATATTATTACCTGCGGCACGCAGGTCTACGAGAGGCTCGCGTTCTTGTTGTTCTTCTTGTTCTTCTTGTGACTTTTTGAAATACGCATGCGCTAAGAGAGTGTGATCTCTGCCACACTTTTCTTTTCAACCTCCGATCTCACATGACAACCCTGTCTTCAGGCACATTTGAATTCATTTGCAACTATATTTGGTGGAATGAATTATTGCTTCGTTGAATTCCATTCAGACATCAATTCTCTTACGTCAACACGCTAAAAAAAAAAAAAGCTGTCGATCGACACATCAGTCATTGTTTTCAGATACTACCATTTTCACTGAACAGTAATTACACGTATATAATCTTTAAGATCCTTGAATTGACTATATACCGAGGAAGATGAGCCGCAACCGTGTCAGTGGTTCGGCTAATTTGCATACAGTGATAGGCGACTGCCTTAGTAAGTTGAAAAATAAGTTAACTACATCTATAACTCATTTTATCTACCCAATCTAGATAATTCACAAATTGGTGAAGAAGTAGATAAGCAACGCATTGTCATTATGATTAACATTGGTATCAAATTATAGATCATGCATCATAAAAACAAACGCAACAAGTTAGGGACAAACTCACCAACTTTCGTCGAATAAAGATGTACAACTTATAGAAATGACAATTTGGTATCATGTTTAACTTTATCCCCCCAAGCAATTCGCATATATGGAAATATGTTTTGAAAGGAAGAATAAGTTAACCCTCTGTGGGAATCGAAACAATGGCCCTCCAATCACTGGAGATGAAATTACTGTCTTAGCGAAACCGACTCATTGATAATACTCAAAACTGACTTTATGCGCAACTGGGTTTTTTTTATACAGAAATCACTATTTTGTATTTAATGAGTTAGACAACCCTATGAGCGAACAATACATCATAGTTGTAGAGTTTTTATTGTGCACTTTCGGTTACAAGTATGAACTTTGGCACATGGCTATTTTGAATGGTCCTCTTTCGGAACACGCTCTCTATCCTCATTCTCGCAAGCCAGGGACTCGCTTCGCTGGTATTGATGTTCTCGTCCTCTTCGGCACTCAGAATCCCTTTAGATTCACTCCCGTGGATTCAATACTTATGTGTATCAGCAGATAATGGGCAGAAACATATTGCATTTCACATCATTCTCTCAAGTCAGAGCCCATTTCCGCTAGAATTTACTGGTTCTACACTTCACAATTTACGTTACTTTGTCAATCAGTTTTACGAATGGAATTACGTCATATATTAGCAGATGCTGACTATAAAAGCGATCTGTTTGACCTCGTTGTCAAAAGCTTGGGCCTTATTTCCCGGAGGAGTTTTTGAGTTTGATGCTTAGATGCCTTTCATATTGACTTTAACTTGGCAGCCGTTTTCGTGAATGCAATAATTGATGTACCAAAAGATAATAACGAGAATTCGACATAATTCTCTTGCACACAAACCTTGTTTAGTGAACTAGCCCTGACATTTCGAACATAAATCACCTTCGGAATGACTTAGTG
Source organism: Hanleya hanleyi (assembly GCA_036873755.1). Classification (NCBI taxonomy): domain Eukaryota; kingdom Metazoa; phylum Mollusca; class Polyplacophora; order Lepidopleurida; family Hanleyidae; genus Hanleya; species Hanleya hanleyi. The sequence goes on along the minus strand of JAVTVY010002746.1, from coordinate 12,020 downwards.
ACAAACATATTCGCGAATTGAGTATAGGGAGATATCATAGATACTGACTAGAAATGTTTCTTATTTGCAGAATTTTATTTTTAAAAAAGAAATTAATAAAATAAGCAATCTTCGAAAAGGCTTGGTCGAACATGAGATGATATTTCCTAAGAATTAAATAGTTAATCATTTATATAGAAGGAACAAACCATTGACTTGCTGCATGGAAAAGAGTGTCAAGGTATTCAGTTTGCAGATGATAACACACGTAAATGCAGAAACTTAATTAATTATTCTAATCAAATATCAATACTGTCACAGGCCTCAATTTGAATAGTGAAAAGTGTAACTATGCCCCTTGGACAGTTGGATAAAGCCTTCAACCCCCTTCCATAGTTTCACAGATCAAAGAGATGGACCTGATACTAAATTCATTGAAAATTAACTTAAGGAAATATAAATTTTCCAGTTTGCTCGGCAAAGTAAGCGAGAAGGGTGACTGAAGCGCGTCGATTTTCGCGCTATGATTAAATCCTTGAAATTTATTTGGATTTCCAAATATTTGAAAGCTTTTTTTATTTGCAAAAAGCAACAGCTGAACCGAATGTTTTGAAACTTGGCATACATGATACTTGTACCAAGACATTGCCAAAGCGATCATTGTGACTTCGTCTGTCAATTCAAAATAGACGGCACGGACTAGTCAAAACCGTTGGATTTTGAACGGGGAAAGTGAATATATATATATTGTATCAGACCTATTACGCAATTCCTACAATTGTGGGTTAGAAGTTGAAAATTACTTCCCTTGGCATGAAAACACTGGCAGATGGCGCTTGTTCTACATTTACCACTATCTCCGCTGATATGCCTTTCACTGTATTATTGCCACTGCCGCAGGTTTTGACTACAATGTAGTCATTTCTCACTTGTTTAGCTACCAATGACCTCACTAGGGCAGAAGTGGAGAGAGCCTCATCCCCCATTTGCGTACACTTGCGGATCGTGTGTCTCAATTATTGCGAAGCGATATCCGATACTTTATCTGGCGGAGACATGTGAAAATAACCTGTAATCATCTGGGCGATCTGTACTCGATAAGACATTATGGATGGCGAGAGTGTACGCAAATCACCAATTCCACGAAATCTTTAACCAAAATGTAATTCCGTTACACAATTCAAAATTTCGGTTATGTCATTCCTGGACAATTTTGCCCATGTTGTTGACCAGTCATTATCGCTCTTTCACATTTAATCGAATATACGTGCATTGCCGGGTACATGACAACAGAATTCATGTGTTTCGTTCTGTCCTCAGGATTTTTTAGACCGGATAAAATCGAAACTTGTAAAATAGGAAAAATCGCAACTCCTTAAAACATGGACCAAAATGTAATTCCGTCACGCAGGTTTGCTTAACCACATTTATCAATTTGAAACTTTACTTGGTGGAAATCAGATATAATGCAGTCCAGGGGCTCAGGATTCCAAAAAAAATCAGGAATTAAAAGTTTTGATGGAATATATAGGCTATGTAACCGACACGTCTTCATAAGGAGGTAACTTTACTCTCCTAGACCCTAAAAGGAATAAACTTAATTTTGTTTAGATTAAGAGGATGATCTAACAGTTTGACATTTTTAATCTAATAGACGGATTTCCAGAGACCAAATTCAGTCTATTGGAGTCTGGGAGTTTTGACTGGAGTTTAGGTTCCAAACGGACAGCAAAAATCATTTATTGTTAATGATATAAAATCAAATTATTTTATAATTTCCTCCGCTTTTCGCGCGTGGGTATGAATATTCTCCATTTTCATATAATTCGTAGAAGCATAAACACTGCCTCAAAAATGGTGATGGTCCATCACCATTAATTGGTGATGAGCCCAGTCCTCGCCATTTACTTGTGAAGACAAAGGTTGAGGTAGTAAGTTCATCGCCATTTATTTCTCTTGCCAATATGCAGACCTAATATTGGAGAAGGGACCAGGTCAGTAGTATATAAAGGTGATTTGGGGTCATATTTAACTCTGTTGGCACAATTCCTGGTTATATCCCCTGATTCGCACATTTCTGCTCCTAAATAACACCCCAAATCCCCTTTTACTACTTATCAATGTTAATTGTTATCGCACCGGTCACGGATAATGTAGGAGATTAGTACCTCGTTTCGCACTGCTAGGAATCCATATTGGCATTCATGTTGAAAGTTGAAAGTATCACGCCGAAACTCCGAATAACGCATGTCAGCTATATGGATTCCGTTACCATGGAGATCAGCTCAGGGTGAAAAACCAAGAGGAACACCTCAAATTAGAAGAGATATTTCGCGGGTAGAATCAAGGGAATATCCATTTTATTTGGATATATATATTATTCCCTGATAAGGGAGAAATACAACGAGGATTATGTGAGTGGAAACACATCCTATAGCATGTGATGTACCTCACGTGCGGCGGATCAAGGTTTACAGCTGAGAGCTGTATACAGTTCTGTATGCGTTACCTCTGAGAGCTTTAAATCATATAGTCAGAGATATACAGCAATCTGCGTCTTCAGGAAATATAATACCACCCAAAATCACAAAAGTATGTCAAGATATAGCGTATTTTCGGTTGTATCGTCCAGTGAACATAATCGGAACATCCCAAGATCGGCTTTTCTTGAAACTCAACTACTTAGATAAAGGACTGGACACTATTAATTTACCTCGAATCCTGAATGATCCAGAGGTACGCAACACTGTACCAAACTATTTAAGTTCACAGAACCTCCTTGCATTTCATATAAGTATACTAAATCTATAGCCACCGAAATATTCAATTACTCTAATGCTGTCAAGGAGTTTGACTGGAACTTATACACGTCGGGGGGCTATAGTTGTGATTGTGAATCGTCGAACTTTATCTATACACTATGCAAACATGTTGTGACTGGTGATCTTGATGTGGTGAGTGATAAGGACCTAAGATTACTCCTGATGAAGGGACCTAAATATAGAGAGCCGAGAAATACAAATCTGAAGGCCGACCAGAAGATAGTCCTGTCTGCTTTGGACCAGTACGTTATTGATTGGTCTAACCGAGAAAAAGTTGAACCTACAGTACTCGATGATTGGCTGGACCTCACCAAGAGCAAGGTCGTTGAAACAATCCGCCATATTGACAGAAGTACCCTTCCCCAAGCAAAACAAGTACTGAGAAGCCCCAATTCGCAAGAAGTTCTAGCTAATCTCCAGAGTAAATTCGTCATAGTCCCAGCAGACAAAGCTCCAAATAATATAATATTCATATGTAAATATTACTATTACCAGGTGCTGGTTGAAGAATTGAGTGTAAACATATCGTCATCAAATACGTCTACTTACTCTCAAACTGCATTTACTCTGGATGATTTATTTAGCAATCACAAAACGTTTCTCAAGGAAAGAGGTATTTGTATGATATGATAATGATATACCAAAAGGATACTGGACCCCCAAAATGCATAAATCACCATACAAAGCTAGATTCATAGCTGGTTCTAGAAGCTGCACCACCAAGCTTCTTTCAACCCTGTTGACGAGGGCCCTTCAGGAGGTAAAAACATTTTGGGAAAGGTATTTCGCCACTATTTCTAAAATTGAATGGCGTTGAATGTATGTGGATATTGAAAAACTCAAAATGTCTTACGGAAGAACTTGATGCTAAAAGTCACATACCTTATAGACATGTATCCGCATGGGATTTAACGACTCTCTATACTACAATCCCTCATCAGGACCTTATTGACCGTCTAAGTTCATTTATAGTATCTGTGTTCAAGAAAACTGACCGTAGATATATTAATGTCGGATGCCATAAAGCATTCTTTAGCTCTACTACATACAAGAGATATCATTCATGGGATGTTTCTTTGTTTATAGAGTTGCTTGAATTTCTCATTAATAATACCTATGTGAAATTTGGCAACACAATATATCAGCAGCATATAGGCATTTCAATGGGTACTAATTGTGCACCCTTGCTGACTGACCTATATCTGTTCTCTTATGAATATGACTATACGCAGGCGCTTTCAAAAACCGATCCATTCAAAGCCTTTCCTTCTCATTCACCAAACGCTTTATAGACGATCTTCTCGCTGTGGATAATCGCTATATAAATGACGCAGTGAAGGATATATATCCAGCTTCACTGGATTTGAAGGAAACTACAGATAACCCTACAGGCACATCATATTTAGACCTATATCTCTATAAAAATGAAGCGGGCCTTCTCTCTCGTCGACTGTATGACAAACGAGATTATTACAATTTCGACATCGTAAACTATCTCTTTCTGGACAGTAATATTCCAGTGGGACCTAAATCTGGCGTATACATATCACGCCTAGTAGCATTTGCTAGATCCTGTGTTCAATGTGACGATTTTAATCAATGTAACAAAACATTTTTGCCTAAACTTATAAAACAGGGCTACACCACCAAGCGCCTCCACTCAAAAGTTTCTCAAATTTGGCGATACATATCGCATGCTGATAGCAAAATACGAGCGCAGCGTGCAAGATCTATGGCGTTACGTTTCGTAATTTGTGTCTAATTCCGCTTAACCCGGGGCTAGGGGCCGTATGAACCCATGTACTTCAAGATCCTCATGGTACTCATATGAACAGTCACAATCGAAGCGTGACTGAGATACATCATTCTTTAGATGACGACTTTACAACGAATATTATGGATTAAGAATACTGATCAGCGATACGGATTTGATATTTTTGGAACATCATGAGGTCTTGCCGGCATGAGGTCTTGAGGTCTTGAAAACTGTTGACCGCTTCTCTCTTGCAGGAAACAAGCCTATGTTTATGTATACTATGATTGTCTTTTTGAATTTGGTGCTAATACTGTTATATGGAATACGGAATAGACCTTTGGATTATGGACGCGGATATTCTCTAATGGACGACGGCTGAATTATGAATGACGGACCAGACGCTTGTAACCCTTACACCATTAATGCGTGAGGTACTATGACTTCGACGGAATAGACCGACCAACACACGCAGAATGTTGAAAACGTACGACACACTAGTCCATTCGCATGGTCCCCCATGAATGCTTCACGGTAATACCTCATACGCCCCAATCGGACCAATATTGGCCCACCGCGACCCCAAAACGTCCTTTCAAATACCCTTTTTCTACTGCACATGCACAGAATGGCGTCAGTTCCACCACACACCCATCCAGTTGGACGCTCCCCCAGGAGTAATTCACGATGACACCTCCCACGACCCAATTGGACCATTACGAGTACACCTAGACCCCAAAACGTCCACCTCGATCTGCCTGCCTACTGCGCATGCGTCAACCGCACTTTTCAACAAAATTCAACGCATGGCCTCGAGACCCATCCCATCGTGTTTTACATCGCGAGACAAAGAGTCAAGGTGCCCCATAGTAAAATCCACAAGAAAATAAATGACCATCCCAATACTTCCATACCGCAAATTACAAGCGTCTAGTCCGTCATCCATAATTCAGCCGTCGTCCATTAAAGAATATCCGCGTCCATAATCCAAAGACCTATTCCATATCCCATATAACAGTATTAGCACCAAATTCAAAAAGACAATCATAGTATACATAAACATAGGCTAGTTTCCTGCAAGAGAGAAGCGGTCAACAGTTTTCAATGATGCTGACAAGACATCATGATGTTCCAAAAATATAAAATCCGTATCGCTGATCGGTATTCTTAATCCATAATAATCGTTGTAAAGTTGTCATCTAGAGAATGTTCATATAAGCACCATGAGGATCTTGAAGTACATGGGTTCATACGGCCCCTAGCCCCGGGTTAAGCGGAATTAGATACAAGTTAGAAAACGCAACGCCATAGATATTGCACGCTACGCTCGTGTTTTGCTATCAGCATGCGATGTGTATCGCCAAATTTGAGAAACTTTGAGTGGAGGCGCTTGATGGAATATCCCTGTTTTATAAGTTTCTGCAACAATGTTTTGTGACATTGATTAAAATCGTCACATCCAACACAGGATCTAGCAAATGCTACTAGGCGAGATATGTATACGCCATATGCAGGTCCCACTGGAATATTACTGTCAAGAAAGGGATAGTTTACGATGTCGAAATTGTAACCACCTCTTTTGTCATAAAGCCGACGAGAGAGAATGCCCGCTTCATTTTTATAGAGATATAGATCTAAATATGATGTGCCTGTAGGGCTATCTGTAGTTTCCTTCAAATCCAGTGAAGGTGGATATATATCCTTCACTGGGTCATTTATATAGCGATTATCCACAGCGAGAGGATCGTCTATATAGCGTTTGGTGAATGAGAAGGAACGAACTTTGAATGGATCGGTTTTTGAAAGCGCCTGCATATAGTCATATTCATAAGAGAACAGATACAGATCAGTAATGATAATCGTATCTAATACCGCTTATGCCGGTGCGAGGGTCCGTGTGGTCATGTCATCCAAGTTGCCACATGAACAGTTACAATAAAAGCGTACCTAAGATACAACACATATCACGAATCGTTAGATTCCTGGTATGTGCTTTAGAATAGGTTAATCAGAAGACTATTCTGTGAAGACATATGGTTTTGTCAGTATGTCGGCACCTCTTCCCACTTCCTTTATATGAGTTGTAACTTTTACCTGCATGTGGCTATGTTCTGCTGGTGGACGTTTCGTCCTCGAGGCCCGCTCCTGTGCATACCTTTTGGTCTTTGATATATGTTGGCATTGTGGGAAGTTAATGCTGGGTCGACATCGGGCCTTACAGACTAGTCTTTTGTGTTAAATGTCGTCATTTTCATCTGACGACGATACAGCTCACCAGTCCCCAGTGTACGAGTTGTCACAGCCACACAGCTCACTAATTACCAATATACGAGTTGTCAGACAGAGCATTTCCATCATAGCTCTCTAGATTTGCATCTAATACCGCTTATGCCGGTGCTAGGGTCCGTGTGGTCATGTCATCCAAGTTGCCACATGAATAGTTACAATAAAAGCGTACCTGAGATACAACACATATCACGAATCGTTAGATTCCTGGTATGTACTTTAGAATAGGTTAATCAGAAGACTATTCTGTGAAATCATGTGGTTCGGTCAGTATGTCGGCACGTCTTCCCACTTCCCTTATAAGAGTTGTAACTTTTACCTGTATATGGCGAGATTCTGCTGGTGGACGTTTCGTCCTCGAGGCCCGCTCCTGTGCAGACCTTTTAGTCTTTGATATATGTTGGCATTGTGGAAAGTTAATGCTGAGTCGACATCGGGCCTTACAGACTAGTCTTTTGTGTTAAATACCGTCATTTTCATCTGATGACGATACAGCTCACCAATCCCCAGTGTACGAGTTGTCACAGCGACACAGCTCACCAATTACCAATATACGAGTTGTCAGAGCATTTCCATCATATCTCTCTAGATGTGTATCCAATACCGCTTATGCCGGTGCTAGGGGCCGTATGGTCATGTCATCCAAATTGCCACTTGAACAGGTACAATAAAAGCGTACCCGAGATACAACACATATCACGAATCGTTAGATTCAATAGGTTAACCAGAAGACTATACTGTGAAGTCAAGTGGCTCTGTCAATATGTCGGCACCTCTCCCCACTTCCCTTGTATGCGTTGTAATAGCCGTGTTTTATAGACGATGTCGCACATGCGCAGGCCGGATATTGTGGGAAAATGGCACTTGGGTGGACGTTTTGGGGTCGAGATGAGCCAGTAGTGGGAGTACTGGGTCGGGGAGATTGCACGTTTTTGGAATAGGCTTGCTTTCATGAACAGTAACGCCAGTAGTAGGTAAAACTGAAATTCCCTCTTTTTTATGCAAATGAGATGAATTTGTGGAGCAAGTGTGGAGCTCTCGACCAATCAGAAGCGAGTATTTCAAATCCGTCACAGAGCTCTCGTCCAATCAGAAGCGAGTATTTCAAATTGACCAAAAAGCTACCTCCAGCACAGGAGAGTTCCAATTTTTCCAGGTCAAAAATAGTTCCATGTATTCATCCGCGGTGATGCGGTTTTGGTGGTGATGCGGTCTCGGGGAAAAGCTTCCGCGGAGAAAAAGTAGTCCCTAGATAAAATGGTCCGATGGGGTCGAGTGAGGTATCAAAGTGAAGCTTATGTGAATGGGTTGGGTGTGGGGTTGAAATATCGGCCTTCTGCGCATGCGCGGTGGCCGAAGGGTATGAAAATAGCCTTTTTGGAGCTAGGGGAGCCCCTAGTGGACCGATGGGGTCGAGTGAGGTATCAATGTGAAGCATTCGTGAAGGGGCATCTAATGGACTGGGTGTGGGATTGAACTATCGGCATTTTGCGCATGCGCGGTGGCCCAAGGGTATGGAAATAGCCGTGTTGGAGCTAGGGGAGCCCCTAATGGTCGAATGGGGTCGAGTGAGGTATCAAAGTGAAGCCTAGGTGAAGGGGTATTTCATGGCTGGGTGGGTGCATGTAAAAATTTTCCTGAAAAAAAAAAATACGGAACACGGACTTTATCGAAAAACCTGGGAAAATGCCTATATGGGGTATGAGGGGTGTATAGGTCGCCGGGCTTAACGGGGCTTGTCTATCAATAGAGTTATCTCCCCCTAGTTCCAGGGTGGGTTGTATGTAAAAATTTTCCTGAAAAAATACGGAATACGGACTTTATCCTAAATTACGGGAAAATGCCTATATGGGGTATGGGGGGTATAAGACCATCCTGGGAAACCTACTTCTATACATTTGCGGTAGGGTTGTGGGGTCTCGTTTTACTCGTCTCGTCATTTAGAACATGATAGGAAGTGTCCCCGTGCGAATCGGTGAAATTTTTGAAAAAAGTCACCGAACCCCATATAGTCCCATACTGAGGGTATAGGATCAATGTTTATCCCCCTGGGAAACGTACTTCTATACATTTGCGGTAGGGTTGAGGGGTCTCGTTTTACTCGTCTCGTCATTTAGAACACGATAGGAAGTGTCCCCGTGCGAATCGGTGAAATTTTTGAAAAAGTACGATATAGCCCCATATAGTCCCATACTGGGGTATAGGTTCAATGTTTATCCCCTGGGAAACGTACTTCTATACATTTGCGGTAGGGTTGTGGGGTCTCGTTTTACTCGTCTCGTCATTTAGAACACGATAGGAAGTGTTGCGGAGCGAATCGGTGAAATTTTTGAAAAAAGTCACCGAGGCCTGGGTAGGCCCATAGGCCTATACTGCATGGCTATGGGTGTATAGGCCCATACGGGGTGGACATGTTGGAGTCTAGGTGAGTCCCTAATGGTCCAATGGGGTCGAGTGAGGTCTTATTTTCAAGCTCTCGTGGAGGAGCACTTGACTACACTAATGGTTCGTCCGTGTTCAATAGTCTGCGCATGCGCAGTCTGGCCGTAGTATAGAAAACAGGCATTTTGGGTGCTATGTAGGGGTGTGTTTGGGTTAGAGATGAGCTAATCACGGTTCGAATGGGTCGTGTGAGGTGTCAAAGTGAAGCTTGTGTGGGGTAGAGTCAGAATGGTGTGTTTTTGAATGCATGTCGCGTTAATCTGCGCATGCGCAGTTGGTTGTAGTAAGTAAAGTGGCCATTTTGGGGCAGTGAAGGAAGGTATATGTCCGCGTCATCTGTGACGTCATCGGTGACGTCATCGGTACGAGTAGTAGCGAAAGTGGACATTTTTGGGCAGTACATGAAGGTATTTGGGATCGAGATGGGCTATTCACGGTTCGAATGCGTCCTCGAAGGTGTCATCTTGTAGTTCTCGGGGTGTACATTCCGATTTGAGGGATGTTCGCGTCATCTGTGACGTCATCGGTGACGTCATCGGTACGAGTAGTAGCGAAAGTGGCCATTTTCGGGCAGTACATGAAGGTATTTGGGGTCGAGATGGTGCGGTAGGAATATCATTCTGCGCATGCGCAGACGCAATGCGGAGCTCTCGTCCAATCAGAAGCGAGTATTTCAAATCCGTCACAGAGCTCTCAGCCAATCAGAAGCGAGTATTTTGACCCGGTGCATTATGGGCCATATCCAAGATGGCGGCACGTATGTTCAAGATGGCGGCACATCCGGTGTCGAAAACTGGCCATTCCGTCGGGATGTGGTCACCTAGTGTCGAAAACTGGTCCTTGTATGGGTCCTGCTAGACGTTTTGACCCCATGATATAGACCGGAGAGAGAGAGAAAACAACAACAACAAGGATGACACATGAGGGAACAACAACAACAACAAGTTTTTTTTCATATAGTTTATTTTCCCCTCCATCATAACATACCCACGCTGGGGAGCCGCGTTGGGTATGTTTACAATTCAAGAAAGACTCTTGTCCAATCAGAGACCGCCATTTGCATCTGTGCTATTCGTTCCTGTCCGTTAGATGTATTCTTGTCCAATCAGAAGTCGCCATTTCAGAGAGTTCCTTCTTCGGTCATGTTCATTCTGAACCGTTTATTCTAATCATCGTCGGCCAGGCCTGGATATTCTTCGGGCAGCATGTCCTGAAACAGTTGTTTGCGCATTCTGATCGCATTTTCCAGGGCCTCGGTGGGTGGTAAACCCATATCCTCTTCCAAGTGACGCTTGGTCTTCATGATGGACCTGTGCGTGGGGTCCCCTTTCATTTCAAGCGGTAGTAAGGTATACTGTTCATAGATCGCCATGGCTGTTTTCCTGATGCGGGGGGCGCATTTGGGTGTACGTCTGTTGTAAATTATCCTCTCCGGCGTCCTCGATCGCTTCAGCGTGAGTATTGATAGCTGCTGTCACAATACGATCCCAGAAGGTAGGTTCTGCCTCACTTTCCTGGGATGAAGGCTGATTCTCTGAGGTCAAGCTCTCCATATCAGTAGATAGACTGTCAGCCATCTTGGATTCGGTATCAGTCGATGCACTCTCATCAATCTCTGTATCAGTATCTGCCTCAACGGGCTCCTCGGCGTCTTCAGTCCCATGTATATTTTTCTGGTGTCGCATCATATCGTAATGTCTGGTGAACGTGCGTTCACACTCAGAACAAGTATAAGCCATGTTGACGGTTGAACGTCGACTGTGCGTGTTTTGGGAATACGCTCGCTTTTATAGACAGTAACGCCCATCAACGCTTAGCTCAACGCTTCAACGTCCTGGTGAATTAGCTCAGAAGCTCTGATTTCATGGAATTGACATCAATTCATCGAAATGCATTGACGCCCGTCAACGCCCGTCGTTACGCCTTAACGCTCGTCTCAACGCTTTAACACACTTTCTTAATGCTTTAACGTTGTTTAATGATGCGTTCGAACAAATGTTTCTTTTGTGCTATTGCTCTGACATACGCCGCTTTCCAGTTCACGCCCGAGGTTTTCAACATCGACGCTGTTCTTTCAGTTTCCATATGGACTGGGTCCTTATCCAACAATTTCATATGGGACAGTAAGTCGACATACTGCTGACGTAAAGCCCGTCGTAGTCTGGGTGCCAATCTGTTATGGGCTAAAATTGCAGCTTCCTCTTTCGAATACCCTTTGCGTTGAAACTTGTTTCCTGTGGCCTCCAACATCCGCCCATCTCGGCGTCCATAACTCTTTGAAGACAATCCTTCATAGCCTCAGTTCACATTATGTTCTTCAACCTCGGGTTGGGCCTTCACAGTTGGGTGATATTCCAGGACTGATGGTATGAAGCGGGCGCTGTATGGGGTGCAGGCTTCTGCTGCTGCTCTGCCAAGGAGTGCACTCGGCGGATGGTGTAGGGGAATATAGGCCGTTGTGAGTACGTTCCTCGCCGGGTAACAGGTGGGTCGTCAGCCGACGATCTTCCGGGGTATGGGCTTTTAAATCTACGAACAGGTAGCCGTACGGACGGCTTGTCGCTCCCTGAAACGCCTGCATGAAATGGTCGATGTTCTGAGGATAAATTCGACTACCAAACACACGGATTGGTGCTCTGTCAATGAGATTGGAGAACAACACAAAGTATTGGCAGTTCAAGGCAATATCTCTGGACGCCTTCCCTTGAGGAAAGAGATTCCGAGTCAAATAGATGACG